>JAZHYW010027202.1:0-16024 GCA_037355805.1 Ixodes ricinus | reverse complement strand
AGACGTATTACTCGCCCATTTGTTGACTCGCACTAACAACTTATCTATCGCTGCTCTAGTGAGTCTCCTCCTTCAGAATCCTGTTTGGAAACTCGAATGAAGTAGTTGTTGATTGGGAAACAGCGTTGTCAATTCGAAATATCATAGCATGTCTACTCGTGCGTAAATCTAGCTAGGATTCAGAGTTTCGACATCATGTTTGGAGATCTAATTTCGAACGGTATTTGCCGTTACCGTAACCAAGGCAAAGAATCAGATAGTACAGCGAAACAATATGGATCAACCAAGTAAAATAAATTTCCAGTGGCGAAGGAAATACCAGGTTTTGAGCTTGAACCTTTGGTTTCTGAGTTCTTGCTCGAAACGTGCACCAGTCATGCCGTATCTGGTGATAGCTGCAGAAAGTAAGGGCAGCCAAATGCAGCGCACGAGCAGGACCCCAATGAAAAATCCATCAACATAACCCTGCTTGGCAGTCAACAATGCTTCTAGCGCATTAGCTGGACTGCATTGACTGTACGTCACATAGCATGTCTGATAGGCCAACAAGTTACTCTGACCGGAGCCAGTCAAATTCCAGTCAGATTCCTTCCGCTTGTCGTGCTTAGGTGGTTTCCTGGTGGCAGTTCGGCTGCCGCGAAATGTCGTCATAGGCTTCTGGCGGCGATTCTGATTGCAATATTCGATTGTCTCTGACTGTACGTCAAAAAGCTTTGACGTGCAGACAGACGCACGGTCAAAGCGACGTAAACTGTCTCGATACCATCGACGGTACAACGGCGAATGAACAAAAATAATCTCATGCACGAGAAAATCGATTTCGGACGTGAGCCCATAAAACCGCTGATGTTAGAGAGATAAGACAAGCAGTGCGCCACGGACAACCCTGATCAGAAGCTCGTCAGTGCTTTCAAAATCGCTGAACACGCCACTTTCTACTCTTCGCTCGCCCATAGAGGCTTCCGCTGAGTTTCCATGAACGATCGCACTCGGTTGGTTTTGCTTGGCTCCGCTTGCTCCAAACCTTAGTCGACCCCAGCCTGAGCTCTGCGCAAGCGCTGCTTAAGTTTTAGTAGAATTTCTCCTCGACAAGACCTTAGTCTGTGGTGAGTTCCTGACTGTGCGCGGCGAACTTCATGGTGTAGTTGAGGACGACAAACGTGCACCCAGCGCTCCACCAAATGAGACGCGCGAACAGAAGAGAGGGTTCTACGGCGCGAAAGCGTACTCTACATGGCGGGTGAGCAGGTAACCAGATAGCACGGCGATCGATCTTACGAGTTGTCAGTACTAACATGCTGAAGCGCTCCAACTGCATCTTTAGAAGCACCTTCTAGAGCGGAGCACGCTACTGGCAACCTCGCGCCGCAATACTGCAATGGATCGCGACTCGGTCCGAGAGGTTTAGGCTAGAAAGTTTATACCTTCTCATCTGGTGGGCGGCTACCGGCCTCGCCGCTGCGTCGCAGCTCTATTATCATTGTTTGCACAAAGGGGGCGCAGACAGGGAAGCTATCCAGCGAAGCGTAGTTCCGACGGCGTCTGCTAAAGCCGTACCGTCCGTGGAAGCCAGGCTGTCTCACGTAAAGCACGGCTGCTACTCTCTAGCTTCAACGGAGCCGCATACGTTTTGTGAATTAAAGTATGTACGGTCGTCCCGAAAGGTTCAGATGGTCGAGGGCGTTTCTCTGAACGTGGTAAGCCCAGTGCCGTCCGACGGCACCTCTTGCAGAGCGTCTCGCTGCCAGTCAGACGGTACTCACTTCCGCGCGTTCAGGGTGCCAGTCCGAAAGTCTCGCGGAGAAACGAGAGGTCTCAAAACGGGCTGCGAGCTGCAGCGGTAAAGCTTAGAGGTACGACGTCTCGCCTCATGAGCCAGCGGTCCCGAGGTCTCAATCCCCAGTGCAAGGTTGTTTTCGTTTTTTACGATATATTTGAACACTTTGTTTGATGTCAAGGCCTTCGCGACATTTACATTTCTTTTTTGTCGATTAACACTGAGAAAACCGAATGTTGTCGACGAAATTTCGCTAAACAAAGCGGTACGGGACTCTCGTTTCCGGAGGTGCACGCGAAACAGCGGGGCCTGGTTTGCTGACTGGACGCCGCGAAGCGGCGTGTAAGACGGAAATGTAAATGCAACAATAGTTTTGTAATTAGCAGGCACATATTGAAACGCCGCGAAGCGGCGCAGCAATACAGGCGGAGGTAGAGCACAACGTGAACTCCCAGCGATGCACTCGCCGTCCGACTCTTCGGACGGCACTTATAGGCGCGAGCGGCGTGCCGTCGGACGGCACCAAAGACACAGCCGATGGCGCCTCGGCTTGTGGCACTGTTTCCACACGCCATCCAAGATGACCACCTCGGAATGGGAGCGAGTGTAAATGCTGCCCTTGTTGATGAAATCTCCCGGGCAGTAGCAGTCGACGATCATCTGATGGACCATCAGGCACGCTCCACCAGGGCTGCTGACTGGCAGTCAAGGCGTTTTGCTATACTTCCGACGCAACGCGTCCGGCAGCGCAGCGCGGCGCGCCACAGCGACGTCACGTCGGCGAAAACCCGGCGTCTACACTACCGGCGTCGTGGCGTCCGGATGCGGTCCGGCGCGGCGTTCGACGCAGCCTGACCGGCTTCGACGCCAAATGCAGCGCGCCGTATTCCGTGGCGGCCGCGCCAGCGACTGCCGGACCAGGATGCATCACGCGCTGGTGCCCGGCAGACTCCCTGGCGCGGGAAGCGCGGCGAATACGAGCAATAGGACAGACGACGGGCAGAACCACCCGTGTGGCGTCATGTTCGAAGAACCGACTCGCTGGCACGTCGAGAGGCCGATCGAGAGAATTCGTCCTCACCCGCGTGTCTACGACACGAGGAAGCTGAGTACCGTAGACCGTGCGCTTGTCAAAGATGTACCGTACGTAACATTCGACCGCCTACGCGCTGCCGCAGCAGCACCAGCAGTCCAAGCCACCGAGTTTTCGTCGCGCAAGCGTACGTCCACACCAGGGCGTAAGATACATCAGGCGGGGAACGGCACCACAGAAGCCTACCTCCAGCGCCGTGACCGGATTGTCAAGAACTTCCGTCTCGCTTGCGGGGCGCCCCCCGACTTGCGACAGATGGCGCTGCGGTAAGGAAGAAAAAAACCAGAATCGATTTGCATGAACCTCTGCGGGAGCGCGCGCAACAACCGCAGAGCACGCAGCCAGTCCTTTATTAAAAATATACGAGAAACCATCTCCGTCAGTTTAGCCGGGTCGCCACCGGTCGCCCAACCCGGAGTGAGAGCGCGCGTGCCCCACATGTAGATGGCGCCACAGAAAAAGAGAAAACCGGAAGGGGACATCAATCCGGTCGTTCATCTCGGCTCTCGCTTCGCCGCCCGTCTCGTCTTACACCCTTGTCCACACCATCAGCACGAACTATGGCGCCCGCTAGCGCGACACCGTCCTGCCATTCGGAAACGAAAAGGAACCCGGAGGTGGCGCTACTCCTCGCAAGAAACGTGCCTCAATTAGATTCTGCGCATGGCAGCGCCGGCGGCCCACCCCGACGCGTGCCGCGGAGCCGCTAGGGCCACCGGGAGGAGCAAGAGGGTCGAATTTTTGATCGCACGCGGCGTGACCGGACGTGATATAGCCGATCTTCCCCCGCCAGTGCCCTTGGTGCGCGCGTTGCGTCGGAGCATGACGGAGCTTCCAGGTGTCCCAAATTACAGGTAGCTTTATGGAATTTTCACTAGGGGACATAAAGATCACATTATCTTGCGCTGACAGCCCCCAGCCTCCGAAAAACTCTCACTTGAGTCTGTTTTGTTGCCCTCGTCAGGTAGGCAACGCTAGCCAAGGCTCCTCGGAATCCAATTTCTTTGAAAACTTTACGAATCCCCCGCGATCTCGGTTGGGCTTGTATCCATCCAGTGCACTCGTTTGCCGAGTTTTTAGAAGGAGGCTGGCCCTGAAGGCAATTAAAACGTTCCTGTAGAGAATATTGCGCTGAGCCGACCATTTTATCAACTACATATTGCCTCAAGAGGAACAACAGAAATAACGCCTCGAGGGGGGGGAAGAGAAGCAGAACCGCGGTTTGCGTTGGGAAATTGTAGAAAACAAGCTTTGTGTCTTTTTTTTTTCTTCAAAAGGAAATATACTCTTTTTTAATTTTTGCCGTGATGTATCCAAACTCAAGAACGCTCAATCCGAACCACCTCATCAATTACGTTCCCTAACAAGCCATAGAAAACATTATATAAAGAAACCGGTGAGGGTTGAGGCCGCTCATGGGCGGTAAAGCCTGATCTACGCCGGTTACATCCGTGTGCAACGAAGGACCTAATCATGCATATTCTATTGGTGTTGCGTGCCGTTACTTCTACAGTCACCACATCAACTGCCAAAAGCGGCGTTCATGGCGTGTCTTTCGGACCTGCATTGATGGCGGCGGTCACGTTCGTATGGCCGGCTCGCCTCCATTTTGTCAGAGACACATTGATCTCACTTGGTAAGCGCCGTCTCTACTTCAGTACTTAATTCTATAAGCTCTCGCAATAAATCTGTCGGTGAATATTCAGTCTGGCGTTTGTGCTCAATGAGTTCCGTGAGGAAAAGCGGATAACTCTAACAACGTGCTTCTGCACAAGATGCGATAGTACCATCGCCAATCCAGGGGCGTGACTGCAATGCAATTAGCAGCATGGGCCGGGGAAAGAGCAACTGACAACTTGTTCTGGCTACGTGTCAGAAGAGCGGGCTCCGAACCGCGATTGAGCTAACTACCACGTAGCCGCTCGTTTTGTTGTGACTAATGAGATAAAAGAAGAAAAAGTCCGACTGGGTGTTTTTTTTTTTTTTTAATGGAAACGCATTGAAACAAAGTCGAGTTCCTGCGCCAGGTTTTGTGGGTTAGAATGTTGAGGAGTATTAACTGACTATGATGAAAATTCATAAAATTCCACTAAATAAACACACACACGCAAAGAAAATGACCACAGTGGCTAATAACGTTATGTACAGCTCCAGTGTTGCCCTCATCTTGAAGCAAATTGATGAGCTCATTTATCGAGATGTGGTTAGTAAATACGGAAGAGAAAAATGAAGTAGCCAAACCCGGTTGGTAAATATTTTCGTCTGCAGAAACACGAAAGCACGTAAAAACGCAGAGCATTGTTAGCTGTAAAACTGCAAGCTGGGTAAGCAAATTTATGATCGAAGGAAGCCCAATTTTATTTTTCCAGTGAGCCTTTTATGACGAGGCAATCGATCGGCAGATGAACTTGGGACCTAGAAAAGTGTTTATTCATTCATTTATTCGAAGAAGGCGCCCGACTTCCTCATGAAAACGTGTATATCTTTATTACTTGTCGGCCGCTCATCCCTGTAACATTCGGTGGAGGTGCGTGGTCTACGCATCTGCAGTTCATCGTCGCATCGCTCTGAACCCTGCAGCTGTCTCTAAAACAGCCTATCACTAAAAAAAAAAAGTCCCGCGCGCTTATTTTTTGCACAACACTCGAGAGAATCAATCACCGCAACTTACGGAGGCAGCTCAGCGAATTACGATGCCGAAACATATGTTTAGAGGAATAAGCGCAGTCTGAGCTGTGATATTAAGCAATGCAAAACGTCACGCTTGCATTGCTTAATATCACAACTTAGACTGCATTTTTTGGTCGAAACATATGTTTCGGCATCGTCATTCGCTGAGCCGCCTCCGTAAGTTGCTGGTGATTGGCTCTCCGAGTGTTATGCAAGAAAGTTGACGCGCAGGCTTTTTTTTAAGTGTACGGACCTCCAACTCATAGCCCCGCCGTCACAGCCCCTCGCCCACTGAACTGTCACAGGTGCCGAAGTGACGATGTTCAACGAACGTAAGCTACGAGCGGTTTTAATAAAAGTGCCGCAGATTTAAGGGCGCCGTGGACAAGATGATCTATTAAGGCGATCTAGAGTCACGCGAACTGATGGCCCCTGCCCTGTCCCCAGCTCCTGTTTGTGTTGATAGTGGCCAGATGAATCTTAAGCCCAAATCATGACGTCGTTGGGCGGTGGCTGGCACAGAGGTCGGCAAGGTTGCGGAGGGGAGGTCAGGGACACTGAGCACATCCTCATCCTTCTCGGCCGGCAGCAGTGTCTCCGTTTCTTCTATCCCGAACCTTCCTGACCTTTGAGCTGAAGCTGCCGTGATGTTGAGAAGCACTAGCAGTCATTCGTCCCCTTGTACAGAGCGCGATTTCACCGTTAGCGCGAAATCAAGCGATCGCCAGTTTTCTGTGTTTTTCTCTAGAACCGAAAGGTCGCCATCAGCGATAGGCATCGCCATAGAAAGCGCCTCATTTAGGGCTCTAATATAAGGGGTAAAAATCAGTGTCCCCACTAATTCTCTTTCCTAATAAAATCGCGAAAAGACGCCGTTGTCGTGCCTGCTGCTAACAGAGATCAGTGATGTGTACATATCATCCCATGATCAACATCACTCACTTGTATATTATATCATCACATGATCACTATCACTAGTCACGGTACCGCGGACCTCCGGATACGGGCTGCATGTTGCCTTTCAGCGTTGTCGCGGCTCCTGAGCCAATCAAGATTATTATTATATTATTATTAAAATGCAAATATTGATCAGTGTGGAAAAACGTAAATATTCAGCGTGGGAAACTGTCCACAGCTGTTTCCCCAGAACACCAAATAAAAAATTGCGATTAAATTTAATACAAATTTTGATAACGAAATTCACTTGTCCTGCTTCCATCGAAAAACCAAAAATCCCTCCGAATTAAAAAAAAAATTATTTGTGGTTGGAGGTTTTTTCATTATTATTTGTATTTACTGTATTACATTGCTACTAAAAATCTTTATATTCAGGAAATGACTGTATATTGTCACTTTGTGGTTTATGAGTGTGTCGGCATTAAACCACCATAATTATATTCAAGGGTTCGCAAAGGATAGTTCGTATCGAATGAACGTTCATAACAGACCTATTGATAAATGGAAGCAATACTTGCGGCGTAGTGCAGGCGCGAAGCCTCCTGAATACCTTTTGACCACATGTGCTTTAAAAAAATTCGTTCTTGGAAGGTTCTTCGACGCCCCACGAACACGTTCGGCTCTTGAAGAACAGTTTCGCCTCGTGCACTATCGTCTCCTGGAGCACTAGAAAATTAAATGGGCGATGAAGAACTCTTTCGCATCAAGAGGGGAGCTCATAAGAACCCCTTATTGGCTTTCCACGAAGAGCCCTTTTAAGGGGTACTTAAGAAAACTTTTTAGGGTGCAAAATCTGGACAAGCCGAAGAGCCCCTTTGAGTTCTTTTACGGCCATTTTGTTTTTCGAGTGCATCGTTTCGGTTTTGATTTGCCAACCTCAATTCACAGCATCCCGTCACGACCAAGTACAATGAATGCATTTTCGAATATGTGACTTTCTTAAAGGGAAACTGAAGCGGTTTTGTATTTGAGTAAAAAGACTTAAATCGTCATCATCTGGCCTCCAAGATCACGAATATCGAAATTATTTTTCAATTTCGCGCACGGAGAGTAGCAGAAAATCATTTTCAAAGCACCACTTAGAGCTACTAAGTGATACCGTAAGTTAGGCTTCAGGCTAACGACACCCAGCCATCGTGGGATTAAAATCATGGTATATGAGTTATCTGAAGCTTTATCTGAAATCACCAGAAAACGCTTCTTCGTCCTCCGCAAATGTTTAAACAGTCTGCGACAGAGCAAAGCAATGTTACCATGAGTTTCAACACCGAATCTAATGCCATGGAAGTCGCACTTTGAATTATGACAATCGGCACTTGCGTCTGCTCTGCACTAAACGCCAAGATGGTGGCGCCCATAACAATATCCGGCAACAGAGTGCCGATACTCTAGGCGTAGCTCATTTAGTGGCTCTAGTACCACTGGAACCTCCTCTTCCCGGAGCGTTACGTCATAAAAGGAGTTTGCGCAATCTCCGCCTCTCGCATCTTCAGCGCCTGTCAAAGCTATGCGACGCGCACTTTGCTATTTCTAAAAATGGTAAAGACTTCACGACCGGTGTCAGTGCGGGAATATGCACGTTTTCACTGTTCACAAAAATCACCGTCCACACGCGCTAAATCACAGTCCAGCCGGCGCCTGCTCGTATCGAACGATTGCAAGCAGGGCATCTGGCTGCCGCCATGCCTCTGCTCGTGCGGGCAAGTGCGGGCAATTACAAGCTTGCCAAATCAACGTTCACGCGCACGCTGCACATGCTTCCACGCATGGGGCAGCAGTGAGGCTATAGTTCTAGGCTGAGACTGGCATCGTCCCTACCTGTCAATGTTCCTAGACGGACATTCACAACAAGACCTTAGCGACACCCGCCAGGTGCCGTTTCACTAATCGTTTAATTCGTTTTGAAATCTCTTTGTGTCTTTTTCAACAAGAGATTGGGGTACCTGATGTGATACTGCACCGTTAGAATACGCATGGACCAAGAAACATGCGCAAAACTTGTTGTTGTATCTTTAGTCGGGGTCACACTGTTTAACATCTCACAAAAGACAACCTGAAAACAGATTCGAAAGTAGGTGATCACGAGATCCGTGCTTCGAATGCCATATGGCGACGAGTTCACGAGAAGCTTGGCACACTGCATTCGAACCAAGGATATCGCGGTGACTGATGTTTGGAGACTGTCTTTTGAATGATGTATAAGCAGTGTGACCCTGGCTTTTCAGGGTGAACGGAGGATAGACCCCCTTTCTTTGCAAACGCCACCAGGCGGTGTCTCCAGTCTTTGACGTCCAAGTGAACTTCCGTTTTATAAAAAAAAATGAACAAATCCCCCTTAAGACCGCTGCTTGAAACGTCAATGAAACATTTAACCACCAATTTTCCAGAGAAAACGCTCAAAAGAACCATGAAGCGCGAGATCTGTTAACATTTTTCGAATATTCTTGTAAACCAACTTGCCTCCTCGGAACGTGAAATCGTATACAGCTGAAGGCCCTCGCTAAATCTCCAACTTTGTTGTCCGTGTAGCATTTATGCACTCTAGCACCAGTGCCATAAGCAGGCTCGACAGGCTTTGCAAAGTCGCAGCGACCGGGAGTCGCTCGACGCAAGCAACAGTTCATGTTTGTAAACAGTAAAATGGTCTTAATAAAACCGTAGTATGACAAAAACGAAACAAAAAGACTGCCACCTCGTAATTAAGCTTTGTATAGCTTACATCTATCGCGGGGAAAGCTCCCGCCTTCTTTTCCGCCACGGTAGCAGGAAACAGGACTGCGCATTCTCATCCTAGAACTACAAAAGCTTGCTAGCGAAGTTCACGAGATATAAATTCGGAAATAAATTCTACATTAACAGGAAATGCGATACTATCTTTTATAAAAGAAGTCAAGAATGACGCAGAAATCATGTCCGCGTAGCCCGTTTGGCTACATAGTTCCTTCCCGTATTTTAAACTCAACCTCAATATATATATATATATATATACCGTATATTTACAATACCGAGATTAATTTAAGAATTTCACCTGTCCAAACCGCAAAAACAGGACAAGCTATTCAGTGCTCTTCTTGCAACTGCGAAATCAACGGCACCTTCTGATCAGAACATGAAATCGCCCGCGGATATTCTCAAGCCGGAATAGACGAGGACCTAAATACTCACAGCGCCTGTCGACAAAACTAAAACTAATAAAGGCTGCCCTGAGATAAAAAAACAAAACGCGATTGAAAACCGTCATTGCATTACAGGAAATCAAGCGTGCACCACAGCGACAACACCGACAACGTCTTGGCGCGTACGAAAATATACAGGTTGCATAAACATGCATTTAAAAGTCGCGTTTTTTCCTTCTTCTTTTTAAGTCATTCAACGATTTGACTTTTATCAGTTTGTTATGATATATGGACCTTTAAGGAGGAGTGCAACGATTTCCGAACTTCGGTCAAAAATTTGTGGAAGTTGCCTTCTAACACTTCTGAAGTAAAGAACAGAAAACCGATTTTGCTTGCGTATCCTAATTGTTGTGTAAAAAAAGAAAAAAAAGAGATAATTATTGACATTTCTGGCGCCCTCAACTAACTCCCAGCCTTCAGGGTCATACCTGGTCGCACTCCGAGTGACGTAATTCGGGGTTCCGTGTAGGTTCCCGTGTGCTCTCTCGAGGACGCTTCCTCTCCTCTCTCTGCTGACATTAGCGGGCGTTATGCTGTAGCTTAGAGCCGAGCGAGGCCCTGGAAGCTTCTCACCGTGGTTCCTTCGGCTGCCACTCGCGGCTGCAGGTGGAAGAAGCTCGACTCTTGCTTTGAATTCTGCAGCGGAATCGCGACATTTTTTTAATGAAGGATTAATGAAGGAGATGTTTTCTCTATCCTCCGGGACACGATAAACAACGTAAAATGACGAGATGCTAATTCTTTAGTCTTAAAATTGTAGGCCGCATCGGCATTTTGCACAAGGGAGGAACGAGGCAGAACATCGGCCGATGGCCTGCGCTCTGCTGGCGCTCCGATCCGAAGCGCGGCGGCATAGGTCCTCGGTTCTAGTGATTCCGCGCGCCATATTCTGTAACGCCTCATAATTATTCGCGACTTACACAAAGCTCCGATTTATAAACCAACTTTTTCGTGAAAGCAGCCCTTTATGGGGGGGGGGGCGCTTTTACAACGGTGCGACCGCTACACTCAGAAACGCGGTACGTACGTTCTTGCCTCCGTGAGCAACACCCCGCTTGCCATTCGTGTATGCCTACATCTTCGAACTGAGATGCCGACGTGCCAAGCGATTACAAAATAATCTCTCATCATCAACGCCGAACAAATCCCCCGGAGATCTATAGCGCTCCACCTTTTTGTCCCGGCTTATCCAGGCAGTGAGGAAAAGTCGGGACCACGTCCAACCGCGAGGAATAGGCAGGCCGATACCACCTAAAAGTCCAGGCCTACGCATGACGTCATCGTTCGTGGATATAGGCGGAATTGGACAAACGAGGCGGTGAGCGGTCGTCCGATGGTCTCCGAGCGGCGGCCGCACTCGATCACGGCCGCGCATCAAAGCAATTTCTCGGACGTTTCATCGCAACGGGGAAATGGACGGAGGGTCGGTCGAGCGGCGCGGCACCGGCTTCGGAACGCCATGAAACTTTAATGCCGGAGTCCGCGAAGAAGCTGCCGCTTTATACAGCGCCGACGTAGACGCGCGCAAAGTATGTCCGTCCCTTCTTCCTGACCCTCAGCCCCCCACCGCCACAAGAAAAGTGAACGTCAACGCACCGACTTGTGAAAACGCTGGTCTGCTTTATATGCATTACAAAATGACATTGTAATTTTTTTTTGTCGATACACGAGAAGTTGTGGTTGCGGTCATCGCGGTCGGAACGTCTAAGGAAGTTGCTTCCGCGATTAGACATCCAATCACGCTGAGGTACGAAGCAAGAGTTACGCTACGGGCTTTTGTTGAGCTAGTTGGTTCATACTTGTTAATCTGGACAGCTGAAGTTTTTAAAATATAAAATGCTTTTCTACGAGCCAGCCCCCCCCCCCCCCTCCCCAGCCAATCACAAAATTTGGCCCGGCGGTCCGTGCATTTCCCGCTAAAATTCGCGAGAAAATGGACGTCGCGTGATCTGATATCACATGACCGATATACCAATTCAGAAAAAAATTTCGCAGACAAACTAACGTCACGTGACCTCAACACCAACCCAGTGTTTCCGCAAAAATAGTGGGAAAATTACTTTCACGCGATCTATGACCCGTCAGTTTCTCCTCTAAATCTAGCGAGAAAATTCCCGTCTCGTGACCTCAACACCTTCGGTTCCTCCAGCTATATTTAGCAAAAAAATTGACGTCACGTGACCCATGCACCAAGTCAATTTCCATACTTAAATTAGCGAGGAAAGTGACTTGGCACATTTGTCACGTGGCCTCACTTTCCCCGTTGAGTTTGATACTGAAAAACATATAGGTTTGTATTCACTTTCCAAAACAACCACTTCAACATTTTTTAAACAGAGCAATATCATCTTGAATACTGCATTTCAGGTATTATAGAACTTCGGCGAAAAAGTCGTTGCCATTGTTTGCTTCATTAAACACAAATGTAAAGGGGTGGAAAGAAAACAGCTATCTCGACTGCGGTATATATACATATATCAGGATGGCTTTGATAGGTAGGTGACTGCATTAAAAAGTTTTATTAGATCGTTCCGATGACACTGAATAACGATGCCCGAAACTCCACCGCTGACTTTGCGCATGCGTCGAATATCGTTATAGGAGTCATCGGAACGATCTAATAAAACTCCCTATTGATAAGCCGCGGTCTTGTATCTGGCAAAGCGAAGGTCATCGGGTCAGACTCAGAAGGCGCAAATTCAAATCACACTGCTTCCTGTTTCGATAGGAACGGGCTTTGCACACCAGCATAGTTCATTCAGACTTTCATTCGTGTATCATTAACTGCACGAAGCGCGTTGAACACCCCGGAGTTCCAAGTCTTGCAGCACACTTGAATGCAGAGCAACCTTTAAATTCCTAAGATTCATACAGCGACGAATCTGTCTTTCACTGCGTGGAGCAAGAACGAACCGCCTGCGAAAATCCACCCCGTCTCTTTCTACACCCCTCCCTCCCCCCCCCCCCCCCCCCCAAAAAAAAGAAAATAAATACCGGCACGTGGTTTAGGATTTTTGCAGCGCTACTGGCAGAGTCTTTCCGCCGTCAATATCGAACCCCAAGCAGGGATCGCGTGGCGCGGTCCTCAAATTCCAACGCGCAAACAGACCGCGCAAAAGCAAACACACACAGACGCATTCTCGATCATCACGGACACAGCAACGAACGCACGCGGACGCGCGCCATCACCCAACCGAACATGTGGGGTTTCCCTCTTCGTGGACAAGGAGCGGATGGCACTCGCTCATAATGGACGTCTCCCGGGGACCGCAATATATTGAAATTCTCACCCAACATGAATGCCTTGGGTAACCGCCGCTCCTTCATGTTACGAAAGAGCCGCAAAACGACATTCGCCTGACCGAGGGATGCTTTCGTTCTTTTCTTCCCTCGTCGACTGCCGTGTATACTTGGTCCCTCCCAAAGATGATAGTGTGGTGGAACCCAAGTGCTCGTTGGACTACTCCTGTGTCTCATCTGTCGCCATGCGGTCACGCTCTCGCGCAGAGAGGAGGGTCACGTGATGAAATGGAGGCTGTTGATTGGGCCGGCGAGCTCGTAGCTCCCACCACACTGTCGGCATAGGGGAGAACGGAGTATCCGTGCAGAGAGCGGCTGGCCCATTTCCGCCAGGCGTGTTTTGCAACGGACCGAGCGGCCGTTTCGTGGAAGCTCTCCCCGATGTCGACATAAGAGTGCGGAACGAGAAAGTGTGCGTCATATGCATACCCGCGCTATCGGTTCCCGACTGGCACGCAACAGCGTTAACAGGGACTTCGTGCTTCCGGGTCATGTAAACGCGCTTCATATTAGACCGCTTTCGTCGGAAAGGATCGACAATATTGGGAAATTTTCGAGCGGAGATTGATGACCTTCTCTTTCGACGTAACGAAAAACGGTAGGCAATTGAGATGCGTCAAACGGAGCTACCGGCCAGGAAGGCGCGCAACCGAACTTGATTGATTATTCAATTGCAGTTACACGTGGAGCCGTTTCGTGTTCTTACGAAAGAGGAGTCGAGCCACTGTGATCTTGCCCTGCATTCTGATGCACTTCACTGGGGGAGGAATACTGATTGGATCAGCGTTATGCCCGTTACAGAAAGTAAGTAACAAAATAGAGATACATATGCATTAGACCACGGAGATGCCGTCACGTCGTGGATGTTTGATGACAAACTAAACACACTTAACTCAACATAAAAAAAAGTTTTCGCAAGAGGTGCATGTTTTTACATTCAATCTAAACAACAGTTAATTACCAAGATACTTACGGTGTATTCCTATGGCAGACATGTCCCTGGACATGTCCCTGGACAAGTTCCTACAAAATCGGTGACGTCACCTTTTTTGCGGTTCGAAATCCGCTACATTCCACGTAAAAAAACAAAAAAACATGCAAAATTTGAGCTCGTCCGCGGACCACAAGAACGTGTCCGCGGATGAGTCCACGGACCTGCTGAAGGTTGTGCATCACGTGGACAAACGTCATAAAAAGGTCCGCGTACCTGTCGTACCACGGTTATCGAGATATCATAGCCGTTCAATTGCCGCTTTTTCCTGGACCAGCGAGGTCCGTGCCAGGTCCTCGAACTCCGTTAACTCGGAAGGAACCGATCGCACCAAACTGCTCGCGCAACTACTAACTGCACAAATCGTGTTTTTTCTCTTTAGGCTATTTTTAGCGATTGTTTATATATAAACAATCGCTAAAATAGCTCGGACAACGACAGTTGTCGAGCTCGTGTACTATAGGGTAGCTGCATACAGCTACCCTAGTAGTCACGAGCTCGGACAACTAAGTCGCTGAGCCAGGACAGTAGACTAAACAGGGATCGGCGGGAGTTTAATGGCGGCACCAACTGTCATGGAGCCGTTAACGATGACTGAGTTGAACTGAGCTGGCCTACCTCAGTGAACTGGAAGGGATTCGCCCCGATAGAACTAAAGATGGCGGCGTCCGCCGCATTGTCGCCGATGCCCCTCACCAGCGAAGCACTTTAATAATAATAATAATAATAATAATAATAATAATAATAATAATAATAATAATAATAATAATAATAATAATAATATTAATAATAATAATAATAATAATAATAATAATAATGACTATTGCGGAAGATTAGGGGATGTATCTAGAAAGTATCGTAGCTGCAAATATGGTCGGAAGAGCTATGATTCGGGGCCAGAGCTTCCGCTAGACCGATCACGGCACGTCGCTAAAGTGAACTAGAGGAGGGTAGTGAGCTCATCGACCGCTCACGGCTGCCGTACTTCGTGTCAACGGCACGAGAGAGCGCCACTAAAGCATAGGCTGTAGTAGATCGTGCTTGCATTGCATTTGCTGCCCTACTGGTGTTGTCGTCGCCGTCGTCGTAGTCGATTCGACATTGCCCTTCATTCTGGCATAAGTGACAGAAAGCACGGAAGAAAGATCTCACACGGAGCCGGTTTGCGCTGCTAAGCATGCCAAGCCAAACCTGCTCGTCGAAGGGCCTGGGAACCCTCCGGACCCCCCAGCCAAGTATCGGAGTGCCGCTGCGTATAATCCGGAACCTTTCCACGCTCGCTGCTTCACAGGAATGCTGGCACGCGTTGTCGCCTGATTCACTAACCCTCCTCTAGTTCACTTTAACTACAGTGCACTAGAATACGGGTAGTATTTGGACCGGCGCGACTCAACAATGGGAACCCGTGAGGCTGCGCGTGTAGAAACAATCGCGGTGCTGCGGCGAGAGGGCAGCAGAAAGTCGCTGCAGTCGCGTGCACGCACACAACCACCACCACACTGACCCTACTGCCGATGCGCCGGTGTCGACACTTATCGCGATCTATACCACAAGCCTCACGCGAGCTGCTCCGGTCCCATTGTAGCACACTGTACTTTAACGACGCGGAAGTCTACGCTCGGCATTGCTGATGCCGAAGCTGATAACACTTCTGTTATGTCCTCTTGCTTAAATTCGTGTTAAACGTTCTGATTAACGTTACTTTGCTCTAAGCATAAAAATTTGATTATATTTTGTTTTAAACCTTTGTAATAAATAAACATGAAAGACGCTTACAATTCTCTGTTATACGCAATTAGAGCGCAGCTCTACTTGCGTATTACAGATGAGTAGAAAGCAGCCTCGCCTCCTCCACCTCCCCCTGACCTCCCATTTAGCGATAAATGTTTGCTCAATTTCCCGCTAAATTTAGCTGGAAATTTAACGAAAATTTACTGGATAAATTTAGCGAAAAGTTTTCTCTAAATTTAGCGGGGAAAATGACGTCACGTGACCGCAACAATACTCAGTTTCCCCGCTAAATTTAGCGGGGAAACTGTGATGTCCTATAGGAAAAAAAA
>JAZHYW010027201.1:0-12606 GCA_037355805.1 Ixodes ricinus | reverse complement strand
ATCGCCTTCCCTCTCGAAAGGAAAGAAAATAAAAGGTTTAAAGAAGTCCAAATTTCAACGCTTTTCAATTCCAATACAAGTAATATAATGTGTGACCATATCGAGGAAGATTACCACTAAATTTGTTTATTGCATTTTCGCTGTTATGGATTCAATGAAAGTAATAGGTTACAACCTCGAGCGTACACAACAAGGATAGTGTTTTGTTTGGCAACGCGCCAGGTATTTGGCGGTAGGCTGGAAGAAGATCACCCTTCGGTCAATTATATTATGCTTCGTAGAAAATGTCCGTAATCCAACTTTACACAGCTGAGAATCATTTTATAACTCTATTAGCAAATGTGACATGCCTTGTTGAATGAAAATAATAACTAATGTGCACATTGCGCGAATTGTTACACATATTAGCCTTTAATTCCATGCGCATGTTCAACCGCTGAATAATTGATTGACTGGCTTAAAGTGATCACTGACTGGATTAAAGTGGTCATATTACTACTTCATCATTTGTTTCGTAGATGAAAGATTTAAATGACGCTTAGAGATTACAGGAGCAGCCCCTCAAACTTGTAAAAACTGTCCTCATAAAAATGTCATACTAATTAAGTTAGCACTCTTCCAGGTTTTGCTGAGTCTAAAAGTGCGCAGTTCCTGCAATGCCGATCAGGCCCCGTTCGTTTTTTTATAAGAATAAATATAAACCGTGTGCTGTCAAATGGCAACTTTTTTGTTAGTAACAAGTGGTTCTGATATTTCCTATTTTAACCAAAGTTTGGGTGCTTTCGAAGTTCTAAAGATTGTCATTTTGCGTGCTTGACAAGGATTCTCCCAAAAGAAAAATATGAAACTCTCCATAGCATCCAAAAGATTCGACATACTTTTTAACACATTCTTTTTTATTATTTTTTTCTTGCGAGTTTTTTTTGCATACTATAATCAAAAGAATCACCTCACAACCACGCACAAACAAACAATACAGTAAAACCCTTTATTTTTGCTGCCCCTATTTTTTCGCGAATCGTTCACAGAGGACAATATCGCGGCCACTAAATTTCGCGAATTCCAGACGCCCGCATCGAAACTTTTAAAGACCGAAATTTTCACGTGCCCTTAAAGTTCGCGAATATTTCAATTCGTGAAATTCTAGAAAATTACGGGGTCGCGTACATTAAGAGTTTTACACTATTCTGCGTTAATTGGTATTTTACTCCTCTTTGAGAACTTGAGAAATGCACAGTTCAGGTTTCCCCTTTTGGTATACGATTGAATGTAGAAGTTGATGAATAGTCCAAGAACCACGAAGGATTGCGGAAGGGCGATCAGTATGAGTGCTTTGGGGTATCCACAATCGTACACGAGAGGAATGCACGCATGTAGGGTGAGGAAGGTGATCTGGAAGATCTGCAGCCTCGTGAGGTACCTCTTCCACCACAGGTGTTTCTGAACTCTGGGTCCCAGTGCGGAGAGGAAGTAGTAGCCGTACATCACGACGTGGACGACAGTGTTCAAGCATAGGACCATGATCAGCTGACCGCCACCGCCAAAGGCGAGGTACACCCAGCCGTTGAGCACAACCAGAAAATGGTGAACGACATGCAAATAGGTAATATGAGAAAACTTTTTCGTCGCGACGAAGAAAAATGTGTCCATGAAGTCGACAATCCGCACAAACAGGTACCACCAGGATATTCGCAGAATTTCCATCTCGTGTACCTTAAGTGAGTAGTCAATGCCTTGACAGAACACACTGTAGTTTCCACTGACGTACGAGAGCCGCATGTACTTCACGAAGAAGAAAGCGTTCGCAATCACCTGGAACAAGTTGTAAGCCATTATGGCCCGCTTGAGGTTGTAGGGCTTGCGGTTCATCATCCATCTTGGACCGGCTATCTTAACAACATAGAGGTAGCCGAGACACACTGGGAGCATGAACCTCAGGTCACCCGTGAGGCTCCAGCCGAAGGTCCTTGGGTCTCGTAAAGAGTTCAAGTAGGCGTATTTCTCACTCACTTCGGCGACCAATCTAGATGCCGTCGTCGACGCCATTGCGGTTTGGTAGTTAGGCTGATGTAGTTCTTGAAGACTTCACAGTGTGCACAAGTTCGCATGGGGTCGTGATGCAGCTTCTCTCAGGCCATAAAATGAGCGATAGCTAGTCGCCCGCCCTCTTAAATTATTTTCGATCTCTCTCACGACCTTGGAGGAGGATACTGGAAGGCGCGCGATGCGGCTCCGGGAGAGACTTGCAGCGTCCTTGATATGAGGAAGGAAGCGGGTAAACACTCCAAAGGGTATTAACACGTGTCCCGCTCTTGAGGGTCAAGCAAGCCGGCGCAGTGGAGAGTAGACGTCATTGCGAAAGACGGCAGGTGTTCGTCTGATAATTTTAGCTCTGTGGTTTGTAGATCTCAAACAAAAACAACCGCGCTATCAATTAGACTTAGCATTTTCATAGCGCCAGCTGTCTGAACACTGCAGGTGCCTTTCGGCAGCTGTAGGCTGGCGCAAATATAAATTTCCTTAACGTTTTTTTTTCTTTTTTTATTCTGATCGCTTGCACTTCATCATTTCAGTCGTAGACGTCAAGTCAGTGGCTTTCTGGACTGAGACCCGTTTCGTCGTCCCCTAAACTGTTGTTTATTCGTCTTTTGTTTGTTGTAAATTTTGTTACTGAACCAAAGCTTGTCTTAATTTTTTAAAGTTTCCTTTTTTTGCATAATAAAACAAAACGTTCTCTTTGTTTTAGTCAATCGGTCATCTCCTATAGCCAAGGACGGCTCTTCTCCGACCAGGAAATACTTACAGTTGAAATGAAACAAACCTGTACAGGTATGTCAAGTGCTTCCAGAATAATTTTCCATGACCAAAGCATTTCAAATGATCCCGATTACAACTCCAAACTATATATGCTGGTTAAGGGTCGCAAAACGCAAAGCTTCTTGCAGCTCTCAGTTAAGTAATAAGACCGTCATAAATACAAACCAGGCACACCCCCATCTCGTAGTGGTAATCAGGCCTAGAGGTCCATCCAAAGCAATTGCCTCGTTCGATGCCTTGAAAATTACCGAGAAACGAGAAATGACCGCCCCAGGTGTAACAATACTTGCCAGGCCAAACCGAAGGTTGAATCTGCTCGTTATAGACGCATAACAATAAAACAAAAAAAAACACGATGCTATGAAAGCTTTGCTTTTGTACGCAGCATTAAATTAGACCCTACCCATGCGTGCTATCTTTTTTTCTCGTGAATCGGCAATAGGTATATTATACGGAGTACCGTAACACTCCAAGGACGCTGATTTTCAGGTGAATTAACGCGCTCTGCCACCTGTCTTCCCTTTTTGTCGATTAGGCAAGTCCAAAGTCGTAAAGCTTGACCGCCCTCTCTGCAATTTTACAACAGTTCATCATGGCTGGACTGACATTATCATCTCACATAATGTCATCTGACATTATCGTCGAGTGCCCGTATTTGTACACAAAAGATACAAGATGAAACCGTATATTGAAAATTTTCAACAATGCTCAAAATGCAATGGGTTAATTCAGGGTGCAAAAAATAAGTTTTTAATCAAATAATTTAGGGGGGATTTATTTGAATCAAAATCAGGTTCGTTTGATTTAAATAGGGTCTTTTTTATTTAACTCTGTCATGAATTAGGCCACTTTTTAAATAAAGACTTGTCGCTAAATGTTGTTTTTAAAAATGGAAGGTTTTTTCTGCAGCGCACCCTCTCACTAAGAAAAGATGTGCAAAGAAATACTGTCGAACTTAATTGCGTCACAGAGCACAATATAACTCAAGTTTGGCGTTTTCGGTTTTTATTATTTCAAAATTCGGCGTACTTTTTTCGGTTTTTATTCCTAACAGAAGTTTCCAGTTGGTTGCGGTGAATATTTGTACACTCATAAACTTCTCGGTTCTTTCCGGTTTATTGACGGAAAACAGTATACTGGCGAAAATGCAATATTTAAAAGCGTTTGTTTAAAATGTATAGTGAGCAAACCACCAGGTACTGGTTTTCTTACTTGTTGCTGTTTGTGGCAGCCGACGCGACCTGTTCTGCAATACGCACAGGGGCCCTATCGTCATCTGACATTATCGTCGAGTGCCCGTATTTGTACACAAGGCAAACATGAACTTTTTCTACCACTTCGGTCGGAGAGGCATAATATCAATATCTATAAATTTGTAAGCACTGTACTCAGTGCGTTTTTCCCCGTTTTCACGACTGCGAGAGGTAGTGAATTCATGCCGACCACAGACACGACACTAAAACAATATAGTATTTATGTCCCCCTCTAGTAGACAGAAGCTAGGGGTGTTAAAAAATGTGCGGCATTTACGGACGCCCTTGATCTTAATTGTTCAGTTCACGATTAAACTCTCTTCTTTGAACAAAGAACTCGGCACACGAATCCCTATCAGGTGAAAAAAAAAAACAGATTTCGTCCTGAAGAACCCTGCGCCCCCGGAGCTTTTGTTGAAAGTTGAACCGATCTCGGAGAAAAGCTGAAAACTGCCAAAGGAAGTGGTCATACGGTCAGCAATGAGTCACCCCCCCCCCCGCCCACTCACCCCTCCAAACGCCCTCGGAAATACTGACCTTTTTCAGTCTAAAACCGAATTCGGACAAATGAATTCGGCATACTTTTACCAGTTTTATTTGGTTTAAGCCAAAAACGCTGAACCGTGAATACGACTGAGGACGCTTTACTTTTGACGTGAATTACGCAATACGCTTTGCAGCTTGATTTGTGCAACGCGCAGCTCGATTTCTGCACTGAATGAGCAGACTTTGTTTTACAGTAACGCATCAATAAATCAAGGTATGTGTCGTAATTCGTGTTTATACTCTAGAAACCCTTGTAAAAAGGGCTGTTATAATGTCTCAGACTTTGGGCTCACATAGCGAAAAATGAACATAAATATGAAAAAAAAAGGCGTATGACATTCCAACCCCAACAAGCAGCTGAAAGTTATGTTATGGCACGTTGCGGTTTTTATTCAGCAACTTGTAAATAAACACTAGTTCACCTGTCTTCTCGGTACCAAAGTTGTTTCCGAGTTGGGAATGCACTAATCTAAACGACGAGAACATTATACCAATAGCAGCCGTCTGTGCAACGCTTGTAAAAAGTCGAGTAACAACTTGGAGAACAGCTGTGGCGGGCTCTCCAAGGGCACTGCCATGGGACTTCCACCTGTCAATCGGCCTCACCAAACAGGGTCGCTGTAAATGGGGAGGACTTGACTTGGAACTCAATGAGTGCAGGCAAAAACCTGTTCCGCAGTAGGTCTTCTCTGCGAAAGTAAGGGCCTGGATCCTCTCATTTTCAGTGGGCTGAAAACGTTCTGCACAAACTGGATCCACCATGCAATTCAAAAAGTGCACGAGAGTCAATGCCTGCTTGTAGCGTTGTCAGAAGCACGCAAGCTTTGCTTCATCGACTTACATATATCTCGATTTTTCTCCAGGCTCCTTCCAAGCTTCCACAACCTCTGAGAAGGTGCAGAAAGAGCGCTGCGCGAATTCTAAGGAAACTGTGATGGGCTTCATTTAGTCAGCATCTCTTCTACGTACGACTTTATTCGGAGGCTTGCTAAATTTCAGAGCGCAGCGCTTAGGCGCTCGTTTCCGGGTTTCGCAGCGTCGCCGTCGGCTTCGGCGTAACCGCGCTAAATTTAGCGGTAAACTTGACGTCACGTGACCTCAACACCAATTCAGTATTCCCCTCTAAATTTAAAGGTGGAAATGGCGTCACATGATTTGCTGTGACGTCACCTATGAACAAATTCAGTTTCTCCGCTAGAGTCAGCGGGAAAATTGACATCACGTGCCATCAACCGCAATTCAATGCCCCGCTATCTTTAGCGGAAAAATTGACGTCACGTGACCTCAACACCAATTTAATTTCCTCGCTGAATTGAGCGGGGAGAATGACGTCACATGACTTAATGTCACGTCGCCTATGAACAAATTCAGTTTCTCCGCCAGATTTTGCGGGAAAATTGACGTCACGTGCGGAGGAGGCGGAGGGGACGGTACGGATGAGGAGGAGGAAGAAAGGAGGAGGAGGAGGAAAAGGGAGGAGAAGGGGACGGTACGAAAAAGGAGAAGGAAAAAAGGAGGAGGGGAAGAAAGGAGGAGGAGGAGGGGAGGAGGGGACAAAAGTGGAGAGGAGGAGGAGCAGTGGACGGGGAGAGGAGGATGGGAGGAGGAGAGGAGGAGAGAGTACGGAGGAGGAGAAGGGGTATACCCTCCCCTCCTCTTCCTCAAGAGCAGCGCTATAATTTAGCGTAACAGATATTTGTAAACGTCTACATTTTTAAGCACAAGTGAGTCAATTTTCTCTTCTTTTCGTCACTAAACCGTTAAAATTACGTCGATTATTAAATAAAGATCCAAACAGTTCACTAAAGAGTTCCAGCGGACATCGGGTGGCAAAGTCAAGCTAGCGCTTTCCTCTCGCCTCCTTGTACTTACTTCCAGCAAAATGGTTGTTCCTGGAGTATTGTACCGCGTGCACAACCTGATGTCTTGTGATTTTCAGTTCAACGTTCTTTTTTATTGTCTATATAGAAAGTTGAGAATGTGCGCGGAGCAGCCGTACGGAAGGACTCTTGCAGAAGACTCTGCCTGTAAATTTCTTGTCATTTTGTCCATGTTGGCGGCGTTGTTCGTCACAAAGCTTCTCACGTTGCAATTGCTTTTGTTGTCACATTTTGGTATGGCATCTGCTACGAGCTCACCCAGGTAATCCGAAGCCATGCGAGTGCCCGGAGGTGTCAACAAGAAACGTCTGTCCAGTTTCATCCATGACAGTGACACAGATGACTGGGTTCATTGTGAACGTTAGACCGCTTGTCCATGCTCATGAGCACAACCTTGTTGTGCAGCTGGAGACAGGATCTAGATTTTCTCTTCAGCGTATATTTCCTCACGCAAGGTGTTTCCCATCAACTGCCGGGAGGGAGGCTTGTATCCGGGGCGCAACATGTTCGTGCGTGTAGCAAACTCCGGGTACTCAACCGCTCGGAAGGGCATGTTCCTGACGTACACGAATCTCGCTACTTGCTCGTCTTAACTACCTTTCAAGCTGCCAGGCGTCTGAACAACGAACGAGTCCAAGACATTCTGCGATGCTCATTTTGCTTTGAGTGCAGACCGGTGTGCGTCCAGTAGGCTCTCTGCTGCCTTTCGTGACGTCTGGCCGAAAATACTTCAGTTACGGATATGAAAATAAAAACAAAATAAATATCAAGAAGCAGTATATTTGGCTCTAAGATCAATTTTATAATAATGATATACTTAAACGCTCACCTGCCGTTGTCACGTCCACTGAAAGCGCGATAAATGATGCACCCACCTGATAAAGTGGATGTTTGGGCTAGTTGGTAATTCATGCTTTGATAGAACAGCGCGGATATACAGTCACACTCACAGGCACACAAGAAGGAAACAGACTCGCAGCGCTGACTCTAACTAACGAAATGTCGAAGTGGCCGGTGAGTACAGAGTCAATCGCAGAAAAGGCTTTTTCTCCAAATGTAGCCTTACGCATAATAACGAAACCTCCTTCTTTGTCTCCGGTAGGATGGACATCGACTTGTCTTTCAAGTAGGTTTTGACTCTCTTAATTGGCATAGGTGTGCAGCTGTCTGTATCTAGTGAGCAGGTCAATGCCTTCAGATATACAACGCTCACTTTCTGCTTCCGGAGCACGCCTCGACACGTGCCTTACCAAAGAGAGGAGTTCTAGTGCCGGCTTCGTTGGTTCAACTGCAAACTTTGGTCCAAGGCTGAGAACGTGGCGCACATACTGCGGCAGATTAATGTCTCCTACCACGTGCACTGGGTTGCGACAGGATTGCACTTTTTTAGGAGTGACCCTAAAAAAGTACAGAAATAGGTATATAGTTGTTGATGTCATTAACTGGTCCACCCTTGTGTATAACAGCCACACGTACATGCTCCATTTTGTCCGGGAAGACGTTTGTATAGCATGAGGTTAGAAACGTGAGCCAGTAGAAAGCTGATTTCCTTACAAACGGCCTTTAACGGTCTAGGCTTGATATCATCCACACCGGAAGCGCACTCATCGTTTAGTGCCATAATTAAGTCTATAATTTCACACTTATCAGTCGGATATAAGAAGAAAGAATGGAGCAATTTGTCTTTATGAACTGTTCACATGGTATATCTACGCGCTCATTTAAACAGATACTTCAACGAAATTTGAAATATACCCGCCGTGTTCAAAAATAGGTTGAATATGGCCCACAATATCCGTAAATGACGATCACAGGTTTGTGTTTGAGCCTAATGGCTCTATTTTTTGGTCATGAAACAGTCCACTCTGGCAAGCCCTCGGAGAACAGCCAGCGGAGAGCATGTGACATCCCCCGCAATCGTGACGTAATTCGTCTCGGGACGAGCAAAGCTGCGGCGAGGCTGGCGTCGAGAGGATGTAGTCGTTCCATCCACCGAAGTGGCTGCTTTTGTACGAATTCTGAGTGACCGGTTAATCTTCTATAATCTCGTAGAGGGATAGTAGCGACTTCTAACCATAATTTTAAGCCACAATATGGAAAAGTGTCGTTGCTCTGAAGCGTAGATTATTTAGTGGCACTAACCCGAGCGAGAGTGCCAAGCTGGGCAAATTTTGTTCTTTGATACTGGCTTTGTTCCGCGCTACAGGCGTTTGACAAAGCGATTTCGTTAGAGGCTCACAAGCCAGTAGCTATTTTAACTATTCAAGAATTAAAAACATATTCAATCAATAGTGGAGAATGTCATCAGACAATAAATAATATATATAAGACATGCCTTGACAGCATTTCGTATATGAAAGAGCTTTTGCACGACATAAACGTTTAAATTCATTTTCGCTGTAAGTCAGAGCGCAGCCGACACAACAGGTCAATGAGGCCAATCAAGCAGAGAAAAATAACACTGCATTACGGAGCTCAACGTCTCTTAGTGCATTTGTTGTCACTGGTTAAAGCAATCGATCCAAAACCATGCACCATAGTATTGCGCTTTTTGGTACGAGTGTTTGTGCACGTGTACCTTGTAGTGTTTGACTGCATTTAGATTTATGATAAAACGAGCAATAGCATATATACTCTTCTTTTCAAGACGGGTATTCAGAGGAGCACTTTATGTAACTCATCATTTCGATGATAGTTTGATTAAACTTGATTCCCAATTATGTGGCCTTATAAATAACCACCCCAATATTATTGAAATAGTACGCCAAAGTTATTGAATCCGCATGTTAACGTAAATAGTAAAAGCGTATTTTTTAGCCCTAGTGACCTAAACTTAAAAATTGTTCCGCGAGGGGAAGCAGATTACAGGTTTTTTTATTGTGTTTTTCTTTCTTTTTTATGATTAACTAAGTTTATTGATAGTTGTTTGATGTTGAAAAAATATGTCAATATCTTTCATGTAAATTTATATATATTTCGTGTTTGAACGCAACAGAAATGGAGAATTTTATATTGGCATTGAATGTTAATGACCGTGATCACAATGATGTCGATGTGAATGATTTCTATTTGAAAGTTGATGACGTTGATAATTTTTGTGATTACGATGCTTAGCTATTGTGAACTTTGGTTATTTTTTGTAAAATTGTGTTTTATGTCCACACTGGTCCTCCACACCGTTGACTGCTGTAAAAAGGGGCTGATGGCCTTGTCAGGAGACTTTTTAACGCGAAAAGATTATTTGCCCCATTATGCCAAAAATCCGGTGTCGTCGGCGGCGGCGGCGTGACCGAGCGATGGTACCAAAAATGGCCGGTGGCGCAAAGAGCAAAAACGCGTAAAAATGCTCGGACTGACGTAAAATTTCTCGCGGAGGTTCTTGTAAACAATGTAAAATAGTGGTTTTTGAAAGAAACTTTTGGCATATTTTGGTCTAAGTGGGACTTGAACACGGACGCCTCACGGGTGCGACACGGGCACGCTTCCCGACGCCACGGCGGCTCCGCGCTTCTGGCTGACTTAAGATGTGCCTATAGTGCGTGCGTCATGGAGCACGTGACGGCGCAGCCAATGGGAAGATGTGCTGCCATGCCATGAGTGTATATAATGAGCGCGCTGCCTCCCGCTCGTCACACACCGAATCAGCAGAAAGAACTTTACTCCATGTCGAAAACATTTAACCAAAGGGACTACAATGCCTTTCACATTTCCACACGTAAACAGCCTTAAGTGTCTGTGCCGAATTTTCTTTTGTGTGTTTTTTTTGCCATATCCCCTTAGACATGTCTGCAAATAAAGATGATAATTATTATTAACTCACGCACACTTGTTGTCGTAATATTTATTTGTGTATTTACAGCAGGTGCACGGGAGAACCACCAAGCGGTCCGGATCATCCAAAGTTCGGTGTGTCTTGAAGTTCCTATGGCCGTCTGCACGTTCACGATAAATAAACAAAAAACCGTAGACTGTCTTCTTTTCAAATGACAACGAACCGTTGACCACGTGAAAGTATATGCAAAATGTCTTCACGATAATTGCGATATAAAATAATCACAAGCCTCTAAAAACTTACAAACCTAATGGGTGTTCAGGCTCAATTGACTCAGTGTAAGCAGTAGATACAAGGTGATGTTGAATATTGTAACCGGTAGAAAACGCCGACTTGTTATGTCTGATTTGCATGATCCAAGTCTGCTTGAAATAATCAGTTTCGACGTCGAGCACCGCAGTTTCCTTGTTCAGTTATTTTGCAGCACGAGAGACCTCGCAACTGAAAATAGAGAGCAGACTATCATTAGGAATCTTTAGGCCATTCACAAAAGCTATGCGATGCTAGCGGGAACAAGGTGGAGCTCGTGCCATAACATTGAGTGCAGCTTGAGCACACATTCGCTAGGCCCCCTTCCGCAGCTTAGGAACTACTAGAAAACCCTTATTACGGCCTTTTCGTAGATCCTGCAGGGCGGATTGCGGACAGACTTGTTCGTAACGCGTTACAAGTTACTGGTAGTTAATTACATTTTCTAGACTTTTTGTAACGCCTTCATTATATTTCTTGAGCTTTAACGATTCTGCAATTCAAACATTTTTGTCAGTAATGAGTTATTAGTAATCCATTACTTTTTCTCACTTGAGCTGGCGTTTCTGAACTCAAAGAAATATTTTTCTACGAGAGGCACCAAACCGGCATGCCCGTGAGGCTCAGTTTAAAAAACGCTTATTGAATTAGTCACCCAGGTATACAGCGACAAATTTTTTTTTATTATTATTCAATTTTTGGGAGCACCAAGCAGCGCTTGTAAGGCCTAGAGGGTCAACTTGCCGCGAAGCCATTGTGTGTTCTGATTGTCTCATTTTTTTTTTTTTTCGGAACTGTTACGATTCCCGGGCTATTGGCGTCGTTAAATCCTAAAACTAAGCTAAAAAATACCGGAGGACACTTAGGACTGCTAACGAGTAGGAATGCGAAAGCATTCGTATACGTAGAGTATTCCTACAAGCTGTGCGTCGCGCTGAACCCGGCGGGGCTACCTCTGCGGAGGCTGCCCTGGAGGACTCTGTGGCCGGCCGCTCTGTAAAGCCATGGCCACCCTCCCCTCTTACTGGCGGCCTGGCCGCTGCGCCATGAGGTGGGCTTCTCTGTGGGTGGCGTTCCTTGAAACTATGACGCGCGCCAGCCAATGGGAATTTATCCATCAGTTCGCTGCTACAGACTACAGGCTCCGCTCCTTGGGACAGGGAAATTTAGGTGCCGTTTGGCGCGGCTTCGAAAGCTGATAACGCCGGTTCGCTCTATAGGACAGTTAATGCTTTCGCCTTAAGGGGGATTCAACCGCTCGTCACTCAATGGGCAAATTTCGCTACACAAACCTGAGTTTCAGGAATGCACGATAGTATTCATTCTTTTGGGGGTTACTTTTGATAACGTAATGAAGGTTGTACGGCCCTTAGATTTTTCTTTTAGAGCGCTGGAGATTTTTAATAAAATCCAGAAATATGACCGTTTTGACTGTTTTTAGCGCGTTTCGAGGCATTTTTGAAAATACAATTATTTAGAAGACAAACGAGACAAAACGCTTGGCCGTACGTACTAGGGGTGTCTCTAATCTTAATTTTAAGACCATGACGAGAAAGCAAAATATTGTTGTATTTGCGTATTTGTGTAAATAAAATCACCCTGTTAATTTTATTTCCAACTTGTTAAACGAGATGGCGACACTAGTACTAAATGCCTCAAACCTGAAATTTTCTTGCTGTTGCTGTTGTTGTTTTTTTCTCGAGCTCGAATTCGACCGCGACGTCTCGTTGCTCGTGGATCGGTAGCACGTGTAGCGAAAGCTCACGCTGTAAAGCTCACTGATCGTGGATTCAATCCACCGCCTCTGCCCGTTTCAATCTGGATGAGCATCGTAACGGCGAGCTGTAATGTATCACTATTTCGTGATGCACGTTAAAGTCGTCAGACAAGCAGCGATATACTGCACTGTCTTTCATCTCGAACGAAGACACCAGATGACCACAGAGCTGACTAACTTCCCGCTGTAAAAACATAGACACAACAGAGAGAGAGAGAGAGAGAGAAGTGTTGAAAAGAAAGGAGAAAACGA
>JAZHYW010027200.1:0-22481 GCA_037355805.1 Ixodes ricinus | reverse complement strand
CGTTCCCGCGGGACAATAGTTATATTGGTTTTGCTACTCGATCACGCACTCGTAGTTCTTATCCCTGAAACATTGTACCATATTACCGCGAGCGCAGCTGACCAAGTAGGCAAGCGCGCCCGTGGCATAATGGTTATCGCGCTTGCCTTTCCACGCAGATGGCAGGGTTCGATTCCTGGCCACGGCTACACACTTTTGTTGACGCTGTTAATGTGATGTTTCGTAAATGTGGTAAATTCGAGAACGTCTTGTCATACTCATGGCGAATGTTCTACGCACCGAACCTTTATGCCGAATGCTCCAGAAGCCCACGCGTGTACAGAGGCTCCGCGTGGCGAAGCCGGAGTCAGCTTCGCCCCAGGATTTGACTCTGCTGTCCCGCCGACTGCCAGGCCCGCGACGCTCTGCTTTCTTCTGTTTCGTTTTTATTTTTGGGCACAGTCTCACCCTATTAAACGTTTAGTTTCTTCAGTTATTATCGCCTCATCAATTGTCATTTGTGACATAATCAATGTCACCTATAATTGCTTTAAAATCTCTTGATTTCCCAGAACTATTGGAAAGCTGGAACAGTATTGATAGTGCGACTCGTTCCCTTCATTTTGATATATTTTAGGATGCACTTTGTGTTCTTTTGTGCATACTCATACTATTTATAACCCTCCTATTTTACTTATTGATGTGATCCCTTCTATAACCCTTGGTATTTTACCTATTGATGTGTCTTTTTAGGGTGGTTTGCTTACCTGTGACGCTCTCTGTGAGGGCTCAAGTGCTATGTTTATGTTATTCCCACTCCTACAATGATCTTTCTTAAGGTCGCAGTATTTGTAAATAAATAAATAAATAAGACACATGGGCACTCATGTAGTTTGCGTTTCAAAAGTTTAAGAGATTCTTGTTTAGAAATTGGACTGTGTTTTCTATTGGAAAAAGAAAGCGATCGTTGGAAAACGCGACCCCTGTACTAAATTTTGGTAAATAAATTGTGTTCGTAGAAAAACAACGCTCTATCAATAAATGTGACTGCGATAAAAGGCCGTCGTTATCCTTAAAGGGTGGCTTCAAAATAACTGAAAATAAACAAGTAAATATTAAAAAAGATATTAAAAAAGGTCGCAAGCGAAGCCAAGCAAGAGTTGAAAATACGGAACCGAAACTAACGTTAATCGAAATCGAATCTAACTTGGGGCCTCTGCCTACTGCTACGTGTCCTACCTGTTCTATAACTATCTGGGCCGCTGGGGCCTATGGGAGTGTCCACTCTTTACGTTTGCTATATTACTCTACACTAGCGCCAGTTGAACCTCTAGAGTACATTATAATAACTCTATGGTGGCACCGAAACACTTGACTTCACTGTAACTTGACATTTGGTGAGCTGAAGTGCGCTCGGTTCAAGTGCACTAAATTAGCGCGTCTGATAGGGGTATAAGATGCTGCAGCATGGGACACCCTTCATTCGTTGAAGGGTGTAAAATGGGGTAGAAAAGGGTACTGCGGTGTGCAGTGCGGTAGTGCGGTCATGCAAAATATTTCTGAACAGCTTTATCGGGGGTTGTTTTAACGGCTATGTCGAATAATTACTGCATGTAGTAATGCTTTTGCTGTAACATAAATTTCTTGCATCCCGAAATGAGTACCTTCCGTTTGTCGACCATGTAAGGTTAACAAAGTCGTAATTCCGGTGTCGTACCTCCCGATTTGTTGTTTCGCTGTTGTTTTTATGGTGTTCCACCTAGAAAGAGCGGACAGTCCTCGAAACGGCTGATTTACAATGATTATTTAACTTCTTCCTCCCTAGCTTTCCTCAACTCAAAAGCGAAATGAAAAATCACCTCGTGATATAGTATTTCCTCGGATGCAATGAGAAGTAATTGAGAAGTGCCGTCACGGCACTCAAAGGGCACGAACGCGAATCCAAATATTCGTTGACGGGTCGCTCGTTGACGAGTGCACACCACGACTTACTGCAGTCCTCACCTGCCCACAGAAGAGAGTGCCAGCGCGCCCCTTGTAGTACAAGACGCGGCCGCAGCGCTTCGTCACGCTATGATTTCGCGGAGCTACACAAAGGTATTTTGTTTCCTAGGGTATCCGCATATCAATCGAAGGCACGCAAGGCGCGGCGGCGATATCTAAGGTGGTGGGTTTAGGGAGGGGTGGGGTAAGGGGGAGGGCACATCCATAAGATGTGATGGTTATTTGGGGGTGTAGCGGCTGGATCTTGCAGCGACTGGATCTTCAGTGAGTAGACCTCGTCGAAGGTGAATTCCGGCTAAGGTGAGGGTATTGCATGTTACTACAACCACCATTTGGCACATATTAAAATAACACGGCTCTCGTTGCTGCTGTTCCACTATGGTGGGACGAGGAGCGCTCATTTCACAGCGACCAGCTGGAGCTTCGCCGGGGACCACAGACCCTTCCGGACGGGGCTTCCGACTGGAGGCGACGTGCCCTCACACCTGGGCGGAATCGGCCGCTCTCCGGAAAAGGCGCGCTGTCTGCACTCAGCTCGGGGGCCCCCAGCACGCTGCTCCGTGCGTCCAGAGCTCGGTAATGGCGCGGCGGAGTAGCGCCTATGTAAATCGGCGCTCCATTAAGATGAACGCCGCTCATCCGGCGGCGGACCAGTTACCGCGTCGGTGGGTGCACCTCCTCCTCTTCAGCGGCGGGGTCGAACAACTTGCCCCGTCCCTCGGCGTGCTGTCCGAATCCCATTTCAATTTTAATGACGTAATAACAGACTCACCCGCTCGGGAAAAAAAATAAAGAGCAGCCCAGCCTGTTCGGAGGAGGTTCCGCCCTTACCGGGGAGAGGCTCCGCGTCCTCCTCAGAGCGGGCTCAGAGCCAGGCGAGCGGCGCGGCGGGGCGCTTGAAAGCCGCCGAGGTTCCCGTGGCTGCTTGTTTCGCGCGCTCACGTTGTTGTTGTTTCTGGTGTGGCTTGTTTGTGCCACGTTTTTTCGGCGCTGTTTCGGTGCGGCCGTGCGGGGCGCGCTGTTTCTTTCCCTCGCGCGCCTCGCGTCCTCCCCGCTTTTGCTCGGAGGGAGCCCTCCCGCTGGCCAAAACGAATCGGCATTCTTGGGATACCGCGACTTGTTCTGGAACCGTCTCAGATGGAGGGAATGATTAGTTTTTGAGTGAAAAGGGGCCGGCCACCCGTCTGACCAGTCTGCCATATGCCATTGCTCGCTCCCCCGGCCGCCTCGCATGTTCCCCGACCCATCCTTCCCTCCATCTCGCGCTGAGGGCCGTGCATGCGTGCGTGCCTGAGTGATGCGCGGACCCCTCCCGTGGTCTCCTCCTTTCTACTTTTTTGTGTTGAAGATGCGGTTGCTGATGCTGTTCTTGTACGAGTTCGCAGCCGCGAACATACATGCTCTCCGGCATCTGCTGGAGCTGCGGGCGGTGGCTACGCTCTTTTCGAGGACCCGCAGCACCGCGTTCGGTGTCCGGCTAGATCGCGGGATACGGGATTGACCGTGGTAACAGTGTGATCTCGCTCGCGAGCCCGAGCATTTTCAAGTGTTTATCTGAATGAGTTTAGGTGAAAAGAGACCAATATTGGTAAGGGCAAATGTTTAATCAACTCACGTACGAGCAAGAAACACGGGGAGAATTTCAATGTTCATACTCTGCTCACAGTAGTCAGTGATCGAACAGCCTACAGTAGGGAATCCATTACTCTCGCGTGGCGCTCCGGCTATTAAGGCCGAGGCCATTTCAGACCCAAGCAGGCTGAATGAGAACAGTGATAGAAGAAAACAATTGTCATTGCGTGCCGCTGACATAAAAAAAACGAACATAAGTCATTGGTGTGCCACTAACAATGAGAATAGAAATTGCTATACGTATCTAAAATTACATTTCTACCCCAAGATGAGGCAATAGTATCTGATACGTATAGTAAGTCTATTTAACGTGTGCCTCCCATTTTTACGTGAGAAATCTGCCTGTCAAGGCAGAAATATGATTGTAATAAAAATATTAATAATAATGCACGTATTTGATCAAACACAAAAGAGCAGGGTGACAAGAGCTTGTGAGGCAGAACTCTACAATAATACATCCCATATATGCATAAGTTTTAAAATCAGTTGTAGAACAATGCACCGTTGACTTGCAACGATGGAAATCTGACGTTCTTCTAAAAGTGCCCCGGCTCGACAGGACGACGCTACTTTTATCGGTCCTTCAAAAAACCTACTGCTGAATTACCCAAGCATCAAGGAGAATGCTGGGAATGTAAGTCTATGCGCCGCACGGGGTTGCCCTCTCCGTATAGAAGATTCGAAGTAAATAATCAAAATAAGGCGTTGACGAACGCGTGTGCAAGATTAAATTTGTTTCAGGCTTTTGCTTTAGAACAGTTACTGGAGACGCCAGCATGTGCAGCGCGTGCAACTACACTCCCGGCATGCTCCTTGGTGCTTGGGTAATTTATCAAAAGGTATATAGATTACTAGTTACGACACATCTCCGGAACGCTATATGGGAGAGCTTGGTGCGCGACCACGCGCGGCGCTGGCGTCAACGAGAAGATAGAGCTGTCGCCAGTCGAGCAAGCACCACTAGTAGTCCGGCAATTAGGAAGTGTGTCAGAATGAACAATTTTTTCCGAACGAGCCACATATCAATCGCAGCGGCACGTCATCATACCGGCAGCGTTTCCCGTTAATGTAAACATATTCGGCTCAGTACGCTCAATCGACTGCTTAATGGGGCCATGAAACAATTTCCCAACTTTTTCCTGTTTAGCTTTCCTCCTCAACTCATAAATCGCGCATTGTACCAAACAGTTCAAGAAGACGGAAAGGGGGAGTCCCCTCTTGCTCGGACTCTCGTTTGTGTACCCGGACACAGCCATTCTCCCCCTAGAAGATTAGCCCGTCGCTCAAAATTCAGACAAAAGTTGCTTTCTCCACCCCGTTCACCCCGAAGCTGACAGTGCTGTGGAAGCTACGTGCTCGTTGGGCCAGCCACACTTTTGCCACGTGATGACGCTCTCTCGCGCATACCCACGCGCAGAGAATGAGGTCAGGTGATGAAAGGGAGGCGGCTGATTGGTCCGGCAAGCGCGTAGCTTCCACCGCAATGTCAGCTTAGGGGTGAAGGGAATAAGTGAGGTCCGGTGTCATGTGACGTGCGTTTGGACCCGGTGACGCGCTTTGGGGACCGCGGATGTATCACAGTGAAAAGGCAGAGAGCTTACGAAGGGAAGGAGGTACGAAATAGTCCGCTGTGTTTTCAAATTTTCGTACCGAAAGTCAAGCTTTTGACTTTCTACCTTTTTTCTTTTGGCCCACTGAACGATGTGCTATTAGTAAAATCCCAATCTAAATTGATTTATCCCAGCCCAAAATTCGTTTCATGGGCCCTTTAAGCTTCCATATGTGCAACGACCTGCGAAAATTTATTATTAGAGCGCAGCTCTTAGGTGCCCGTTCCAGGCTTGAGCGGCGTCGCCGTCGGCGTAACCGCGCGGTACATTATGGGACATTTCCCATGATGCAACTTGCGGGGAGGAGGAGGAGGAGGGGGAGGAGGAAGAGGAGAAGAGAAGAGGAGGAGGAGGGATGAGGAGGGAGAGGGAGGGATGGGAGGAGGATGATAAAGGAGGGGTATACCCTCCGCTCCGTACCCTTTCCTCCTCCTCCTCAAGAGCTGCGCTCTAATTCGGCGTTACAGGGTGTTGTAAACGTCCTTCATTTTTATTCCTTTTTTCAACGTGACTTTCCAATAACTCCATCATCGCCAAACTTCAGCAACGCGAACGGCGCCATCAACTAGAGGCACTTTGAACCCGTATGATTGTTGCCTATAGCTCTTGTTTTCTTCCAAAAGCATCGCTTTGTTGGAAAAGAAAAGAAAAGAAAGCTTACTTGGAAGTTCCGTTTTGCTGCCAGAGGTGAATACAGAATGACCGGTGCTTGCACACAGTGCTTAACTAGAGGCGTAACAAAAATTTGGTACACGAGAAATATTTATTTTATAACTACTTGTAATCGCGACCTTGCAGTGGTTTATACCTCATTCACACTGTTAGCTTAAGGTACCTTTAACCAGCTTTAACATAGGTTCCTTTGCAATGGGCAAAACAGCCCGCGCTCTTCGATCGCAGGCACGTGCCACGAGTGAAATCATTCGCCGCAAGAGAATAAAGGCATAGGGGCCAAGCGAAAACGCCGCTTTAAAGGGGTCGTGATACGTTTTAACGAAATTCTTAACTATATGTCTATTTGGAATCCTTGCACTTTATTAAATAACCCATGTTCATTCTTTTGATCGCACTGATTCATTTAATCGCGTAGAAAAGATTATTGCAGCTTTTCGAGGAGCTTCCCTCTCAGTTCTACAAACACGTCACGATAAGTAACTAATACGAATTTTCGTTGCCTGCGCAAGATGGCGACGTAGACTTGACTCAATCGGCGCAGCCAACGCGTCAGATATCGCTCCAACAGCGGTGCCATAATGACGTCAGGCACGCAAGTCAGCGGGGCCGTGTTCCAAATCTTACATAAATGGATCCGGGTTATGGCTAGTTCACATTGGCGAAATACGCACTCGCCGCCGACTGGATTCGCTCGATGAAAAAAGATGGGGGGGGGGTCAAAGTCAAATTTGGGGGTTTTACGTGCCAAACCAACGACGGGCATCTGGCACGCCCCAGCGGAGGACTGAGGATTAATTTGGACCACCTGGGGATCTTTTGACGTGCAACCGAAAGCTCGGTTACACGGCGTCTTCTCCGCAATAAGCCTCCGTCATATTGCGGGCACCTCGGCCGGGATTCGAACCCGCCACATGGGGATCCGTAGGCCGACGCTCTCGCCTCGGAGCCACCGAGGCGGCTGGGGGGGGGAAGGTTGTGTGGATATTTATACAGCGAGTCGTTGGTCAACCATTTTAATGTTGCGACGAGTCACTGCTGTATAGCTTTGTAGGAGCTGTATAGCTCCTACAAAGCGGAGTAGCGCAATCCTTTCATCCCCGTGTTTCGCCGACAACATGGCCGACAGAGCAGCTAGGCGCGAGTCACGTGGTACTCAGGGTTCCAGGAAGCGGCCCGCCCTATGGGAGAACACATGGAGATCAACGCAACACGGCCTGATTAAAAACACACTTTACGGCTACGATGTAAAATAGGTAACAGCCGCAGTGCTGAGCGAATCCGCGACATCCTCTTCGCAACACAAGAAAGCAGTAAATAAACAACGTGTGCGCAGTGTGCACCGCAGTACGTACCGCTTGTTCCCAATTCGGTTCCAATTAGCTTCCATACCTCGTCCTTATAATCATTGTCTTTGTATCGAGCATGCGTCTTGCCATAAAGTACGACGTGGTTTTTCACCGCTTCTATTAGTAGCTCCGCTGACACTGGTATAGCCACAGGCACAGGCGGCAATGACATAGTGGACGCCATTTGCAATACCGTCTGCTCGGACAGGATCTGGCGTCAGCAAGCGCCACTTCCCCGTGCGTTCTGATTGGCTTGCGGCGAGCGAAAACTTTTTGCGGCGTTGATAAATTGGCGCCAGAGCGATCTTGCTTTCCGCCGGAAAATCTGCCCGCTTTCGTCGCCGGGCGTCAGAATTCCCGCGGATCCGGCCGCCGGTTCGGCTGCGCACGTGGCAGGAACGAGGCATTAAGCGCGAAACGACATGTACGACGAAACCGCCCGATCCGACGTCCGACCACGCAATACGACGGTCGGAGGCGAGGGTTTTCAAAGCTCGCCGGTGCGAGCGAAACCTCTCGCCCCCCGGTCATTCCGGGCAGTCCGCACGTCGGATCGGACGGTTTCGTCAGCCATGCGTTTCGCGCTTTACACCCGGGTCGTCGCCACGCGGCAACACAGATTGAAAACGCTGCACGCGGGTAGGCTTTAAAACGCCATAGGTACAAAACCCTTAAAGAGGCCCTGCAATCCTATTTAAGCGTCTACCTTTTTTGCGGTTTCTACATCTCTTGTGGTTCGGGCAGCCCGGACCACAATCCGGACGACGCGGAAGCCGGATGACGTGGAAGCCGGACGACGCGGAAGCCTCCTCAACCTACGGGAGGCACCGTGATACCGAACGCCTGCGGCTCGTGACGACATCGTGACGTTGTCGGTCCTGGACAGCCTTCCTGCCTTACGACTGGTCAGCCAGCTAAAGCTTTTTTTTTTAGAGCGAAGCTCGTAGGCGCTTTGCTGGCGGCTTGAGCGGCGTCGCCGTCGGCGTAACCAAGCGGTGCATTATGGGACGCGTGACGTCACTGGTGACGTCACTGATGACGTCATCAGTGACGATTGCGATGACGATAACGTCATCAGTGACGATGACGTCATCGCTGATGACGTCACTGATGACGTCACACGTGACGTCACAGTGACATAATCACGACGACGATTACGTCATCGTGATGATGTCATCGTCATAGTCACGTGACCTTACTGGGGTCGCGATGACACCACGGGGGTCACTGACCCCGTGAGGTCACATGACCCCGGTGGCGTCACGTGACCCCCATGAGGCCACGTGACCCTCGTGAAGCAATGGAGACACCGCCGGAGGAGGAGTAGCAGACAGGGTGAGGAGGCGGGAGGAGGGGTACTACCCTCCCTCAGCACCCTTCCCTCCTTTTCCTCGAGAGCTGCGCTCTAATTCCGGCGTTACAGGGAGTTGTAAACGGCTTTCATTTTTCAGTCAAAATACAAAATATGAGTGAGGAGGGGGGTGAGGAAGGAGGAGGCAGGAGGGGGATGTAGAAGTATGGGGAGGAAGAGGAGGGAGGAGGAGAGAGGATAAGGAGGAGGGAGGAGGAGAAAGAGGAAGGAGGAGGAGGGGAGAGGAGGTAGGAGGAGGCGAGGAGCACGGGAAGATGAGGGAGGGAGGAGGAGAGGGTACGGATAAGGAAAATGGGCATGCCGTCCTCTCCGTACCCTCCCCTCCTCCTCCTCGGAGAGCTGCGCTCTAATTCGGCGTTACAGGGAGTTGTAAACGGCTTTCATTTTTCAGTCAAAATACAAAATATGAGTGAGGAGGGGGGTGAGGAAGGAGGAGGCAGGAGGGGGATGTAGAAGTATGGGGAGGAAGAGGAGGGAGGAGGAGAGAGGATAAGGAGGAGGAGGAGGAGAAAGAGGAAGGAGGAGGAGGGAGAGGAGGTAGGACGAGGCGAGGAGCACGGGAAGATGAGGAGGGAGGAGGAGAGGGTACGGATAAGGAAAATGGGCATGCCGTCCCTCCGTACCTCCCCTCCTCCTCGAGAGCTGCGCTCTAATTCGGCGTTACAGGGAGTTGTAAACGGCTTTCATTTTTCAGTCAAAATACAAAATATGAGTGAGGAGGGGGGTGAGGAAGGAGGAGGCAGGAGGGGGATGTAGAAGTATGGGGAGGAAGAGGAGGGAGGAGGAGAGAGGATAAGGAGGAGGAGGAGGAGAAAGAGGAAGGAGGAGGAGGGGAGAGGAGGTAGGAGGAGGCGAGGAGCACGGGAAGATGAGGAGGGAGGAGGAGAGGGTACGGATAAGGAAAATGGGCATGCCGTCCCTCCGTAGCCCTCCCTCCTCTCCTCGAGAGCTGCGCTCTAATTCGGCGTTACAGGGAGTTGTAAACGGCTTTCATTTTTCAGTCAAAATACAAAATATGAGTGAGGAGGGGGGTGAGGAAGGAGGAGGCAGGAGGGGGATGTAGAAGTATGGGGAGAGAAGAGGAGGGAGGAGGAGAGAGGATAAGGAGGAGGGAGGAGGAGAAAGAGGAAGGAGGAGGAGGGAGAGAGGAGGTAGGACGAGGCGAGGAGCACGGGAAGATGAGGAGGGAGGAGGAGAGGGTACGGATAAGGAGAATGGGCATGCCGTCCCCTCCGTACCCTCCCTCCTCATCCTCGAGAGCTGCGCTCTGATTCGGCATTACAGGGAGTTGTAAACGGCTTTCATTTTTCAGTCAAAATACAAAATATGAGTGAGGAGGGGGGTGAGGAAGGAGGAGGCAGGAGGGGGATGTAGAAGTATGGGGAGGAAGAGGAGGGAGGAGGAGAGAGGATAAGGAGGAGGGAGGAGGAGAAGAGGAAGGAGGAGGAGGGGAGAGGAGGTAGGAGGAGGCGAGGAGCACGGGAAGATGAGGAGGGAGGAGGAGAGGGTACGGATAAGGAAAATGGGCATGCCGGTCCTCCGTAGCCTCCCCTCCTCCTCCTCGAGAGCTGCGCTCTGATCGGCATTACAGGGAGTTGTAAACGAGCTTTCATTTTTCAGTCAAAATACAGAATATGGAGTGAGGAGGGGGGTGAGGAAGGAGGAGGCGGGAGGGGGATGTAGAAGTATGGGGAGGAAGAGGAGGGAGGAGGAGAGAGGACGAGGAGCAGGGAGGAGGAGAAAGAGGCAAGGAGGAGGAGGGAGAGAGGAGGACGAGGCGAGGAGCACGGGAAGATGAGGAGGGAGGAGGAGAGGGTACGGATAAGGAAAATGGGCATGCCGTCCCTCCGTACCTCCCTCCTCCTCCTCGAGAACTGCACTCTAATTCGGCATTACAGGGAGTTGTAAACGGCTTTCATTTTCAGTCAAAATACAAAATATGAGTGAGGAGGGGGGTGAGGAAGGAGGAGGCAGGAGGGGGATGTAGAAGTATGGGAGGAGGAGGAGAGGAGGAGGGAGGAGGAGAGAGGAGGAAGGAGGAGGAGGGAGAGGAGGAGGAGGGAGAGGAGGAGGACGGAGGCGAGAGCACGGGAAGATGAGGAGGGAGGAGGAGAGGGTACGGATAAGGAAGATGGGCATGCGTCGCCTCCGTACCCCTCCCTCCTCCTCCTCGAGAGCTGCGCTCTAATTCGGCGTTACAGGGAGTTGTAAACGGCTTTAATTTTTTGTTCAGTATTTTAGCATCAGAAAAGAAACAAAATGCAATTTATAAGTAAAGTTCGTGTTTTCGGATAAACTGAAAAACTCCGGAACAACACCCGCCGGTAAATTTTTGTCAATTCGGTTTTATTCGACAAACTCCGAATTGTTATGTGCCAATGCCACCTCCCCCCCCCCCCCCGACAAAAAAAGACAAAGTATTTTTTTTTACAATTTGAGCAGTGCAGGATTAGTGGTCCTGGGAAAATGGACACCACAATTATCTTTCAAGCTTCGGACCGTTGTCAAAAGGGGGTCTTAAGGCTTGTCTCGTCAAGGTTGGTTCACGGAAACAGGTCATCGTACCATTCGTGTCACGGCAGAAGCCACTCTTCTGGTTTCCACTTTGGGGCCATGGATTGGGATTTAGAGAAAGGAGAGGGCGTGCGTTTCCGGGGTAAATGGAAAGTTATGGACCATAGAGATTGTATAAAATAGGGAAGAGGGGCAGTTGAAACTTCTCTATTACATCCTTAACCACTCCACCCCTACGCGGCCGCGGGATAGATTGATGGATGACTATGAGTTTCCTCGCGGCTACCTCCGGCAGCTTATTGATTTTAAGGTATTGACGTTTATCGAAGTCACACTTGTGTGCGACTTTTTTGTCGTGGGACAAATTAGTATTGCCAATGCACAACACTAACGCCAAATTCAACTGAAGAAATCTTAATTGATACAAGCGCGTTTATATTTTTTATCTGGCATACGTTTGCATCCGGTTATTATTTATTATTTTTAATAGGAAACACTGCGAAATTAATCTCCGAATTTCAGAGAATTGGGGATTTACGAAAATAAACTCCTGATAAACACCGAATTTTCGCCAAAAAACAAACTCCGAAAACACCTCTCCGAATTTCACAAAAAAATAAACTCCGAAAACACGGAGCCCTATTTATAAGGTATGGAAGCAAAAAATTACCCGTCGACATACCCGCCACCAAGCGGTGAAAATGGCGGCTCATACTATACAACGTCTTGCAAGCATGGCGTTCCGACTGGCGCCCCATGTACAGGCCTGACTGTACCCCATGCGATGAAGCACGAGCAACATGCGCGTGAAGGTGGTTTTGATAGGCTTGCGACGATCGCGTGCTTCCCGCGACACGAGCAGGAACACGGCGTCAAAAAAAAAAAATTGGGTTGTTGGGATATTTATATACAGCGTGTAGTTGGCCAGCCACGTGAAGTTGCGGACAGAGTCACTCGCTGTAGATGAGCAATTTAGCCAGTGCGGCACAAACCGCTAGCCTGGGGTCTTTAACGTGCACCACGGCAGCAGATACACGCCGCAGTACGATGCTCATCCAGATCGAAACGGCAGGGAAGGGCTCAAAACCCAGGATCCCTGGAGTTCTGCAGCGCGAGCTTTCGCTCCACGCGCGTCGAGCCGGGTGTGCGCTTTAGCCCACTCGGCCACCGATCCCCCCAACATGGCGTCAGCCAGATACCCTGTGTGTAATCGTCTATGTTTCGTTTCACCTTATGATGTACCGCAGGAAAGCGCCAGCAGCGCGAGCTCCTTGCTCTGGGGCACATCTCGGCGGCACAAGCTCTCGTGACTTAAGAGCGGCTGCCAACGCTACGAGCCCGCGCTTCTAGTCTTCGCTGCGGTACAACATCAGGTGAAACGGAGTATAGAAAGGGGGTAGAGCCAGCGATCTCTATGTCTGTTTGCTGGATCGCGCTTGCCCGGCTCCGCCTATGGAAGCGGAATGCGGCCACGGGAGGCCATCTTTTCGGTAGAGTTATATTACATTATCTCTAGCCATCATAGTAATATAGCGGACAGCGCTGTGGCGGCAGGCCGCCATCGCGACTCCAGCGACCCATAGGGGACGCCAGTATCGGGCAAATATGGCGGTCGAATCCAGGTCGTGCCGTGCCATGTGCCAGCTCAACGCACAACGCTGGGGCACTCAGCGAGCGGGAATTGACTCCAAATGGTTCGCCCCGCTTTTTATTATCCACGCCTCGAACCTCCGGCGATGTGTTGGGGTGCGGCGAGCTTCCAGAGGCTTGACTTTCTTCGAGGAAACGAGGGTGGACCGCCCACTGTCCTTCCACTGTGCTGATGAACGTTGAGAAACGCAGAATGTCTAGCTCACGCGGTTCCATAGGTCGTGTGCAGAGCAACCTGGGTCACAAGGATACTACGGTAACGACACAGACACCGGTAGAACTTTTCTGTCGCGCAATCCACCGACAACATACGCAAACACGGAAGCCGAAGAGACGAGCAGAAATCGCGAGAGTGAATCGCTGGTCCGGCCAGTTCAGTGTTTTCCCGCGCTAGGGGTGATATTTCGTGCTTGATAGAAGTTGTTCGACGAAGCAGATTCTTGAAACCCAGCGTGAACGGTAGCTACATCTTTGAAGACCCGGCGAAAGTTTTACGAAGGCGCAGCATCGGGGAAAGCAACGCAGCTGGCATCGAGAGCAGACGCCGTACCGGGAATGGGCCCCTCCGCGGTTCGACATTGTTGACAGGTGGTGGAGTGATTTCGTTGGTAACGAAGTCTTGTGCTCCCGAATGCTTGGATACGGATCAAGAGACGCCGTGGATGTGCTCGCGATCATTTGGGGAATTCTCGCGAGTGTATATATTCACCGGGGTCTCTTTACAAATTTGTGTGCCGATGTGCCCGTGAGTGATTTATATATTTTTGTACCATATGTTCGCCTGCGACGTTCTAAATAAAATGCATTTAAACGAAGTGAACTGATGTCTTTCCCCGATCATACTGGTCAAAGCCAGAGGCCCAGAGCGTCCTCCGCTCGACCGAGAGAGCGCAGACAGGGCGTCGTCAGTGTCGTGCGAAATCAGCTGTGTGTCAGCTGGTGTCGTGTGCAACCAGCTGTTGGCCAATCGTAATTGCGCATTGTAAAACGCGGGAACTTCCGAGCAGTCTATCAGCTGGTGTCGTGTGCAACCAGCTGTCATCGTGCAAATGAAAACGCGGGAATTGCCCTCAGAGTCAGGTGCGACAGAGGAAGGTCGACTATGCCGTCATGTTGTGCGACGCGCTGCTCAAATCGCCCCGATCGCGAAAAGACAAGAACTTATCATTCGGTAAGTATTCAGTGTTTTCGTGGCTATCCTGGCGCGCAGGAATACGTTCTGTTAAAAAGTATTTATTTGTTCCTAAGGTTTCCCACGAAGTCGCCCCGCGACCCTTCAGCTGTGGGTGGAGAACGTCGGCAGGTTGAACTCGAGCCCATGGTCTGCTCTGACCACTTTGAAGAAATATGGTCTCGATAGGACGGGGAAAAGCTTGTTTGCCTAAGGGAAGGTGCAATACCCACTATCTTCAACCTGCCTAAAGACAACGATAAGGTAATATAGTACCTCGTTTCTAAAGATATTATCCTTATATCCCATAAAGTTAATGCCAAGCACTTGTTCTGCTACGGTTGTTAAATAATGTTTGTTTTTTTACTTTGATTGATTACTAGTAACAACTCTTACTATGAATGATTTTTTTTTTGGGGGGGAGGGGAGGGGCGGATGCGTTCATATGAACGAGAGCTGACTCTGACGTTAAACGCAAGTCACGTACAGAGGCCAAGGCAACACTGAGTAATTCTAGCACAGCCAAAAGCGAAACATAAATTGAACAGCTTGGTAAGTGTGCAGTAGCTTAAGGTACATGTAGTTCTTACATACAACGTAACCGTAGAGAATAAAAAAATATCAGGAGGATACAACGAGATAAGGACAAGTTTGAATAATGACTAGTAATGAAAATTTGTGAGTGCAGATGATATGGATGAGTTCGTTATCTGTATGTCGCATTGGAGATTAGTGATTGTGCGCTGAAAATACTTTTTTAGGAAATCTGGGTTAGCAAGCTTTGAAGAAAGCCTGTTTCACTGTGCAACTGTGGGTTGAAAGAAGCTACTATCAGAAATATATTTCTGGCAGAAAAACTCACATATTATTTTACTGTTTTTTTCCTGGTTAGTGGACTTGAATTTGTTGTAATATAATCGCCAATGTTCAGACCATTCATGCCGTTGATTAGCATGTAACACAATTTTAGTCTGTCCCCGGTACGGCTTCATTATGAGTGATTGCCTGTCATATCGGTTGTAGATGAATCAAAGGGCTTTCTTTAACATTTTCTAACACATCAATGCTCAATTGTGACCATGGATCTCACACTGCATCTGCATACTCTAGCACGGGAGCGATAGAGCTTTCATGTCACACAAACTTAGTCGCAGAAAGGCGCTAATTCAATTGGAGATTTGATGGTTGGTAGTGGTAGCGAGACATTTGTATTTACTCACAGAAAAAATTATTCAAACAAACAGAAGTAGAATGTGCTGATTCAGCCCAGTAAGCGGATGTATGGATGGATGCATTACCTAATTGTCCAGCTATTGTGTGTACTCGCTGAGCCCATCGCTTAGCTAGAGGGCTCTCCTTCAGTCCTTGTTGGTTCCACACCATATATGGGGAGTTTTTCTCCAAGTCCAAAATCAAGTGATATATTGAAGAATTTCTTTCAAGGATAATGACATATGGCATTATCGTTGGTATAGTTGAACTTTCAAGTTAGTAAGGATGGTCTCTGAATCTCGACCTCCATAGAGGAGCTTGAGTGGTTGTCAAGCGTAAAAATTACCCGACCGGTTATATATCAAAATTGGTGGCAGCTGCTTCCCACCTTAGACGACAAAGTAATAAATACACAATGTTTCTTGTATCTTGCTATCCCTAACATGTGATTTTGTCATATATATTCCAAATTGCGATTACTGCTTTCTTCACCAGAATAGAACACCAAGCATGCATGCCATCTCAAAGATGTTGTAATCGCAAAACCTATCCATTGTTTAGTGTTTTCTCAGCAAACTCAAGCCAAGGGGCGGCCAAGGAAAACTGCAAGTGCGACCGAAAATGACGAAGGTGCTGGCACTAGTGGTACGACATGCGACACCCTCGTCGTACAACCATCGACGTCGACATCGGAGCACTCCTATGCTATGCAAAGTTCACACAGCTTAAAGCAGAAGGTGGAGGACATCATTTGTCATATAGAGGCTGTACAAAAAAAACTAAAGTACGGTCGCAGCGAAGTCTGTCTATAAAGGCGGTTGAAGCAAAATGTCTCCCAGGCGGAAGAAATCCTCCAAAACCTCCAGCGGCAGCAGCTCATCAGCAACGACGCTACCTACGTTCTTCGTCGGACACTTTCAAGCACCACACTGGAACTCTGTCTCCGAATGCTGAAAAACAGCCAGGGGAAGGTAACTAGAGAACAATACCCTCCGGAGCTAAGGTGTTTCGCTCTTACGCTGCAGTTCTATTCAACCAAGGCATACGAGTATCTGAGAAACACTTTCCAGCTGGCACTTCCTCACTCGTATTCAATCCGGTCATGGTACAGCTCAATTGATGCCGAGCCTGGGTTCACCACTGAAGCGTTCAAATTCCCTGCAGCTCAGTGCAAGAGAAAACGAAAAGAAAGGCAACAAAGTCATCTGTGCCCTGCTCATGAATGAGATGAGCATCCGAAAGCACATGCAGTGGGATGAGAAAAATATGAGAGGATTTGTAGACGTCGGGATTGCAGGGGACAACAATGGCAACTGTGACGGCGGTGCGGAGGACAGCAGCGACACCCGTAAGGATGTTCGCCCTCAAGCCAATGAAGCTCTTGTGCTGATGGTTGTGGCTTTAAACGACCACTGGAAGGTACCCTGCGGGTACTTTTTGGTTCATGGAATGAGTGAAGCAGAGAAGGCCAACTTAGTAAACGTTGGTCTAATGAAGCTTCATGACATCGGTGTCATTGTTTGCTGCTTGACATGTGACGGGTTTCACTCCAACTGGACAATGTTCAGAACACTCGGGGCTGATCTGGAAGATCCGCAAGAAATGAAGCCCTGGTTCCGACATCCTGCCACCAATGATCAGAGAGTCTTCATTCTAATGGACATCTGTCATATGCTCAAGCTGCTGCATAATGCACTAGCATCCCTACAAGTGATCAAGGATCCCGATGGACGCTCCATCAGGTGGTTTTACATGGAGCAGCTGAACAAACTTCAAGAGGAAGAAGGTCTGATGGCAGGCAACAAGCTGCGACCAGCCCATATGAAGTGGGACCGTCAAAAGATGAAAGTGAATCTTGCAACTCAAGTGATCAGTTCAAGCGTTGCTGATGCCTTAAAATTCTGCAACTCTGCAACATTGATCCCAAGGACCGAACCTTCACCAAAAGTGAGGCAACAGTGAAGTTCATCAGGATCTTTGACAAGCTGTTTGACGTGATGAATTCAAAAAATCCTTTGGCCAAGAACTTTAAAGCGCCCTTGAAGATTAGTGGACAGCACCTATAAAGGCCCTCATTCGAAGAAGCAGCTAGGTACATCCTCGGCTTAGAAGACGTTCGAGGACAGCTGCTCTATCTCACCAGAAGGCTGACTGCCTTCGTGGGATTTGTTGTGGCAATAAAAACCTTCGAAGGCTCTCTGCGAGACACTGCTGGGTGGTCCAGAACCCCTCATGAGGTAACCGCTCACCTACAAATGCAACCAAAAGCACCTTAAAGATTTCTTTTTTTGTGGCATTAGGCGCAAGGGAGGCTGGAACAACAATCCCACGGTTCTGCAGTTTAGGGCCGCTTACGAAAGGCTCCTTGAGCGCCATGAGGTGCAACAGCTAGGTGAAGGGCAACTTCATCGTGCAGGATGAGACCAGCATATTGCAATGAGCACGAAGGCAGCCCACCGTGATGACAATAGCCATGAAGGAACCCTGGAGGATTATGCAGTAGCTCGTCGCTTTGGCTTGGTGATCTCACCCGGGGAAGAGGACCACGACTGTGTTGGCCTTCTGCAAAAGTACAGAGAAGCGTGTAAGGAGACTGGAACTCGGTAACAACGCCTCCAAGGGGCTGATTCAACAACCACGCAGGGAAGGTGCCATTGTATGTGCGGTTCTTCACAACCTTGCTGAAGAGAGGACCGAGGTCTTCAGAGGCCTCGATGACCACATGTACGACATCGAACCAGACAGCGACCATGTCGTTCGACTGACCAGCTCACGGCCTCATGCTACTTGAAGATCAGGCTACACCACCAAGCGAGGCGATTAACAGAAGAGAGTGTGGCTCAAAAGATCAGGTCGAAGAACTTGCACACTGTGATTTTACTGGGCCAGTGAGAAGTCTAGTCAAGATTTTATTTACTTTATTGATTGTGTTCGAATTACACGTGATAAGTGATCGCACTGTATACATTATAATTTATTGGTTTAGCTGTTTGTATTGTACCTGAAACCAATTAAACACTTTATATACAGTTATACTTTGAGCTGGTGCTTGTTCCTGCCTGCCCTGACCTTCCGCCCTATAAGCGACTGATAAAATAATTCCAAATTCACAGAAAAAGGCTCCTGCACCTCATTGAGCTTTAAGGCTGTCCTTCCGGAGCCCAAGGCGGACCCCCTTGTTTTGAATGCGATTCGGTGGCTCGGCCGCGCAAGTGGTAAAACTGCCAGAACCAGAAGTTCGCACCCTACTATTTTCCGTCGAAACGACTCACATCTCAAATCCCATCGAAGCTTTTGTTCTGAATTTTTTTTCGACGGCCCGTGGGAGCTACAATTGTAAAGTAAAAGAACAGTAACTCGCGAGAATTCCCAAATGATCGCGAGCACAGCCACGGCGTCTCTTGATCCGTATCCAAGCGTTCAAGAGCACAAAACTTCACCACCACCTAACAGATAATCCCACCGCGGAGGTGCTCATTCGCAGCACGGCGTTTAATGTTTAATGCTTTATTTTAACTCTGGAGAGCTGGCATGCAGCACAGAACCACTCCGATGCTGATGACGGAGAGGCGTCGATACAATGCGAAAGACACATCCTCGCATTTGCGGTGGTGCCATGCATTACACCCGTCACACTGCAATGCCGCCACATTATTATACACTGAGCGGAAACAGCGGGGGCAGGTGGGCCGCGGGTCGGGTTGGGGCACGTCCCCGTGATGAGAAGGTGCCAGGTGAGATACGGATGACGGTGGATGGAGCGAGCGGGTAATGGCCGGCCACTCAGTCCTAGCGCCTGCCCACCGCAACAATTCTCCCCGGACAGCGAGGCTTGACGCGCTTGACGAGCCCGCTGTTGTCCACATGGCGTGCCAGCAGATGTTCACGGCCTGATGACGGGGGCCCTTTGCCGAAGGCGCACTAGTGCTGTAAAACATAAGAGGAGCCGGAGATACGCAATAGCGTGTGCGCCCCGCCATCACCCAAATCCGCTGTCGATGCGAGCTGCTGCTGCTTTTCCCCGGTGCTGCGATTTCGTGAAACTTTCGCCGGGTCCTCAAAAATCGGGCTACCGTTCACACCGAGTTTCAACAAAATTGTTTCGTCGAACAGTTTCAATCCAGCACGAAATATCACCGACTGTTATTTTTATGGCCGCTTGCCACTACAACTGCCACAACGCTGTCTGCAATGGATGGATGATAGTGGCTGCACCAGCTGCAGCCTGTACCCTACCTAACGGGCGATAGATTGCGCCACCATACTGCTATGGTGTGGCTAGAGGTAATATAACTCTACCAAAAAGATGGCCGCCGGTGGCCGCATTCACGGAACGGGCAAACGCGATCCTGCAAATAGACATAGAGATCAGTGATCGGCACTCTGTTCCCCGACATTGTTTTGGGCACCGTTATTTTGGTGCTTGAGCAGAGCAGACGCAACTGCCGATCGTCATGATCCAAAAGTGCGACTTCCTCAGCATTAGATTCGGTGCTAGGAAGCTCATGTAATATTGCTTTACTTTGTCGCGAACTGTTTAAACATTTGTGAAGGACGGAAAAGCATTTCCTGTGATTTCAGATAAAGCTTCAGATAACTGGCAACCATGATTTTAAGCCAAAAGATTGGTCAGTGTCGTTACTCTGAAGCGTAGATTATTTAGGTGGCACTCAGAAAGGGGTAGTGGGGTCAGGCGCCGACGTGCGCCCCGCAATGCTGTGTAGCGGCGAGCGTAGAAAGGTCCCGGATGTACGCGGCGGCGCTGCGGTCGTATTGGCTGGAGGATCCGACCGGTTCCGAGCGTTCCGAAAGCCTTCGGCGAGCAGGTTTAGCTTGCGGTTTGGCTGTTTGGCAGCGCGAAGTGGCTCCCGTTCTGAACTGATCTTTACCCTGTATTTGCTGTCGTTTGTGGCCAATGAAGTGTCATGCCGAATTAGTGTTTAGTCGAGCAGCAAATGCAATGCGAGTCGCCCTGGCCGCCCGCTTCCTCCAGCCTATACAGCACATGCTTTAGTGGCGCCCTCTCGAGCCGTCGAAATGGAGTGCGGCAGCCGTGAGCGCTCGCTGAGTCACTACCCCTCCTCTAGTTCACGGCCGTCACTAGACGAAGGAGGTTGTATTTTGCTTGTTCCGGTAATTTTAATTTGCCTATAACTTTTAAAATAAAGCGAAATTCGAGAAAAGTTTCACTAAGAGCAAGTTCGGCGGGGTTTGAGGCGCTCCGTGGAGCAGGCGCTGCCAGAGATCTACGAGCGGAAGATGACCAGCTCGAGCCAGATCTGCGAGCGGAATATGTGCGTTCCAAATGGAGCGCTTTTGGAGCGCTCGAGATCTGCGAGCGGAATTCACCATAAGACGGCCCTAATCCAACGGGCAGCACTCTCCCTGGGGGAGGCTCTGCTCGACGGAGCCTTCCCTTCCTTATCTGATCCTCCCCTCCGTGATACTGTCAATAGCGGCAGCGCGGACTCCGACTGGCGATCCTGTCAAAAGAGACAGCGCCGTCATCTCCAACATGGTTGGCTCCTCAGGGCAAGCGTGTGGCATTTGAGTCAATAAACACGTCTTTATCCGGCCAAAGCGAACCTTCTTTGTGTTTCTAGGTGGTACCCCCAAAGGCGAAACCCACAATATTCTAGTTCATCAAGTGCGCGTATGTCCCACCTTCAAATGCCTTATTCTCGCGATTTAATCCAGAACGGGAGTATTAAAACCCAATCAAAGACACAAAAAAGCAGGGACCAAATATCAACTGAATGCACTAAGAAGCTCAGCACACGCCCGACTTCCGGGACAAGCATCGAACTTCCGGTAGCTTCACTTGCGCCAGGCTCGGAGAGCAGCCAAGCGCCATCCAGCCCCTTATAGTAGAGGTCAGTGATGCCAAACAACTAGCCACAACTGAGCCCGGTGCGCACACGCATTTCAAAATCCATAATTTACGCAAACAAATCAAATCAACATTTCCTCAAGTCAGGTTGTGTACAAGGTCACCTTACACGTTATATTTAACTTTGAAATATTTTACGGCCTTAACCTGTCAACTGAAATCATCATCAGAGACTGGAAAATGTAAGGCGGTACCAACTCCACTAATTTACAAAAACATGAGAAATAAAAGACGAATACGACTGGCCAGTTATTTCTCTTCTGTATAACTGATACAGAGAGCAGACACCTCGCCCTATCTTCACTTAGCGTCCTAGATAATTGACCTTGAATTGACTCCGTAAGTGACTACGTCACAACATGGCGTCTGGGTCCAAACAAACCGTTGCTAGGGACGTTGCTATGGACTAATGCATGGAGACTCCACATGAGGCTAGATTTTTGCTTACAAGTAAGTAAAAAAATTTGTAAGCAACCTAACTTCTTGATATCTAATTATGAAGATGTTCTTGTCGTCTCAGTGTCGTATTGCAACGATGAAAGCCATTTCTGAAGTATTACACTCCGCTTCGCTTTGGTAGCAGACGACACGACAGATTTGCTGGCCTCTGTTGCAGCGGGCGTCTTCACTGAATTGCGTCGGCCAACAGGCGACTAGAACAAGTACATCGTCATGGCCGTGTAGACCTCCGCATTGTGCGTTTTTTTTTTCTGTGAAGAATCCAGTTTAGTTTAGAGGGGTGAAAATGCCGTAGAATCAAACCACGTCATGCAGATCAGTTACGACGACGACCTGAAGTGCATTACCGGCGTAGTGCAGGCCAGCATGAGAAACAAATCGTACGCCGTCGAGGTAAGTCGTTTACTGTTATTATTATTGAGGTTGTCAGGTTATTAAAGAATTGCATGTCTATCGCGATTTTGCAGTATTTTTTTTCTCATCCTTGAAATGGCAACTGCAAATGCGTGCTTTTGCTCGCTGTCTGCTCTCCTAAAATAATAATAATAATCGATCAATGTTTTTAATGTACCCAGGAACAACCTTACAGTTGTTCTTCAATAAAATAATAATAATAGTAGTAGTTAAATAAAACTCAGAAGAATATAAAAACAAAGGTGAACAAGGAGAACGCTATCCACCAGTCTTGTACTAAATACTAAATTAAAAAGATAGTCCGAACAGGAGAACATATAAAGAGCACAATAAAAAACATCACCAAAGTTAGATATATAAGCATAAACAAAATAACCGGATAGCGCATGGACACAGGCATGCTTCTCAACGCTCTTTTACCATAGACTAGTGCAAGTTTGAGCTGGATTTTACTCTCACTACTACTTGCATGCAACTACTTTAGTAATATTGAGAGGAGGTTTACTGAGGTCTCTCAAGCCTGCTCCGAAAAGGTCCCAGGAGAACCGGCCAC
>JAZHYW010027199.1:0-31790 GCA_037355805.1 Ixodes ricinus | reverse complement strand
CACGACCAACCAATGTCCCAGAACTCACGAAAATTCCTCGGACTAATCAACTACTATACCGCGGCTTCCTCCCCTGATGCACTGCTGTACTTCGCCTACTTAATGCCATCCTCGCGGGAGTCAAGGCGAAGACTTCATCCCTGGCCTGTCAACACCGCAGCCGAGGAAGCCTTCGTCAGGAATCAAGATGCAGTTAGCCAACCTGGTACTCCTGACGCATCCCAGAACGAACGCACCAACTTCCATCATGGTCGATGCTTCTGACACAGCGATCGGCGCAGTTTGTCAACAGTGTATTGACGGATCCTGGTGCCCCACCGCCTTCTACTCGAAATCGCTATCCCCTACATAAGTGAAATGCAGTACTTTTGAACGTGAGTTGCTTGCCACCTACTCCGCTGTCAAGCACATTTGTCACTTTCTGAAAGGGAGGCAATAGTTCATACTCAAAGACCACAAGCCGTTGACGTGCTCCATTGCCTCTCGCAGTGCTTCGCACTCCCCAAGAAAAATTCGTCAACTAGCATTTATATAAGAATTTGCTACCAACATCAATTCATCAAAATACAAACAAAAAAACAAAAAACATTGTAGCGATACTCTTTCCAGCGTTCATATCGATGCCCCTTTCATGGAACACCCGCCTCTGAACTACTCGGCCCTCTCAGCTTCCCAGAAAACTGACTCTAAACTGCAAACGCTGCTCAACTCCTCCTCCTGCTCACTGGAGCTCCACGAAGTTCAAAGAGAATACCATCACCAAGAGCAGGTATGCGACGTTTCAACCGGTCAGTTTCGTCCTTACCTCCCAGAAATTTTCGACGCCAAGCCCTCAACTTACTTAATTCCCTGGCGTACCCTGATAGTCAAGCCAACACAAATACTAGTTTAATCTCGGTACGTGCGGCCTGGCCTGAACTACGACGTCCGACACTGGAAACGCGCCTGCATCAACTGCCAGAGAACTAAAGTCCATCGACATACTGTTTCCCCGCCTGCGGCAGCTCAGCTTCCTCAAGCACAATTCAGCCACCTCCACATGGACATCGTAGGCACCCTTCCACTCATCCTCAAGGTTATCGGTACCTCTTCACCGTCATCGATCGCTTCACCAGATGGCCTGATGCAGTACCTCATAACCGATATCACTGCTGAAACCGCTGCACACGCGTTCCTCACTTCGTGGGTTGCAAGATTCGAAATTCCTCCCACTGTCACCGCAGACCGCAAGACAGTTTCAATCAAACTTGTTCGCAACACAGTCGAAACTGCTTTGTTTCCATCACATCTCGACGATGTCACACCATCCGAGCGCGAATCGACTGGTCGAGCGACTTCATCGGCAGCTCAAAACAGCTATCACTGCCACGACGCTATCCACTGAATATCCTCCATTCGCCATGCTAGGAATCAGAGCGGCACTTAAGATCGACCTTGGATGCAGCGCAGCAGAGTTGGTTTACGGTACTCCCTGCGCTTATCAAGCGACTTCTCCTGTGCTACACCACCAAGCTCTCTGCCTGATCCCCTCGACTACGTGGAAAGGCTGCGCTCTCACATAGCCACCCTCCGTCCATCACCCACACGTCGAACCTGGCTACAAAAGCTCTTTGTGAGCCCCGGCCTTTCCACCACCACGCGTGTCTTCATGCGCTACGATGCTGTGCGACGCTCACTACAACCAGCATACGACGGTCCGTACCAGGTTATTGGAAGAGCTGAAAAGCACTTTAGCCTGGCCTACCCAAACCGTGAAGACCATGTCTCGAGCGACCGACTCAAGCCTGCTTATATCCTGAGCTCCGACAACACGCACAACCCCACACCGCACACCAAGATTGTGGGACGCTCCGCCACGATGGACATTGCGCATTTACCCTAACCCGACCGAGTCGGTCCCCGCACCGTTCGGAAAAGCGGTGAAAGACGCAAACCGCGTCTTTCACCGTTATTCCGCTAGGAGGAACGCCCATGTAGAGAACAAGCGGGCAACACCATCTAAACGGTAGATCAAGTGCACCACCGCATGCACAGCGGACGAGGGAGGAGCCACGCACCACGAGCGGCGGACATGCGACACAAACTCCGATGGAACTGTCTCATCCTACGATGGACTAGAGGCCAAAGCCACAGGCCGCCAGGCCCAATCACGTTACACGCTGAACTATGTCATGCTTAACCTTGATTAGGGATGGACGAATATTGCTCCGAATAAAAAAGCGCTGCGTCATTTCTATAGCTTCGAGACTGCAAAGAGCCTGGTTGTCATGACTTTCTTTGCAATGTAAAATTGATATGTCACTCAGTGTTCTTCGATTCGAGCCACTGTACGCCCATCCCCATCATTGATCCGAGACGCGAACACGGATACGTGCATCGAAGCGAAAAACCACGCAACTTCTAAGTGGCTCATGATTGGATATGGCGGTCCGTAGCTTTTGCCTCTAGTCATCGTAGGGTGAGACGAAGTATAGCTGCGATCCAGGCTCGTCTCACCTACCTCAGACATTATCTCGGACTGGCCCATTTTTAAATATATATCTATGAAATATGGAAATGAAAAGTGTGTCAGCGAAGAACGCCTCTCGGTACGTTGACTACAGTTGGTTATTAGTTAACGTAAACGCGAACCTATCACTTGGAATCGCTAGTTAGAAAGGGAATTAACCCGAGCACCACAAATGTCCTATAAATGTCCACAAGACATTCCTGGAACGTTGGGACATCCTAGAGACTTTCCCAGGACTAAGAGTACTACTATGGAAGAATCAACGCAATAGACCCTTTTCAAAAGTTCGTCAAGCAACATTGGCGGTCGCCATTGCTTGACCACGAAGCTCGTGATTGGATCCGAGTCCTCACCGAACGCTGACGTCAGCACTCGTGTCCAATACGAGCTCAGCCGAGTCCTCGCCGAACGCTGACGCAGCGCTCGTGTCCAATACATGCTCAGTGTACTTGAGCCATCGATGGCGGACAGGCGTTGGCGGCGACTTTTGAGAGGGGTCTATTGAAGCCACGAGATAAAAAATAGGTTTATGCGGAGCGCAAGTTCGTCTGCACCTTGCAAAGGGGTTGCGTTGATGTTAGCACGCCGAGTTCTTATTGGCTGACTGAAAAAGTAGTGGGTAGAGCTCAAGCCATCTAGCATTGAGGTGTACCCACTATCCTTTCAATCAAAGCCAATCAGAGTTCGGCGTCTTTCTGACATCACCGCAACTCCTGCGCAAAAATCAGACGAGTTGCTCTAGGGATAACTTTCGTCGTAATGTTTTAATTTTTTTTTTCACAGCGATTAGGTGCTTCGGGAAGTCAAAAATTAGGTTTTTCCAATGGCTTGAGATCTAAACCGTTTAATTTAATTTTCGATAAATTAGGATTTCCATTTAGTTTGGTTCAAGATGAAAGGGTTCGAAATTTTAAGTTTATTTTTATTTCTCTAACCTTTCCATCACAGTCATGGTTCAAACGGATTTGGTGTTTCGTTTCAGGCACCCCGGCGGTAAACACGCTGATAACCGAAGCTACAGGTAGGTAACGTATATTTTCTGGGTACTCCTCTTATGAATGCACCGATGAGAGGATTTGAAACGCCTTGGATACCTGTTACAGACACCCAGGGCTCCACGACTGATACTCCTGCAATCGTGTCATTTACGGGCGAGTCTTCTGCGACCGAGGCCACACCGAGCACCCAAGCTAAAGAAGATCTGTCGGCGGCATCCGTGTCTCTCAAGTCAGGTAGGAATTCCACTCCAAGACCGTATAGACTGAGATCGGTGTAAAGAATCAGTCCTCGGAGATCTCTCGCAATGGCTTTTCTGATTGTTGCTTTTACTGCGCGTAAACGCTCACGTCCGACCGCCTCTCATAGGACGGCCATAGAGGAAGGAGCAATAAGTACGCCGGAGCCATCATCTCGATAACTCTCTATGCGCCGAGAAACTGAGGGAGAGGAGGAGATGAGAGTTCCGGGACATCAGAACGCCGAGCTCTGGTTGGAATGAGTTAGTGGGTAGCAGAGCTGGGCACGATACTCCAAAAAAGTGTCTTCGATACCGACAACCGATACTCTTAAAAATTGAGTTTCTATACCGATAGAAGATATACTGAAATTGATTTTCTAGACAGATACTCGCTACTGTATCGTTGATACTTTGACACATGACCTAAATTTCCAATATTAATAAAGATGGTAATATAATTAGATATGTTTCGAAATTCATCTGTAGTTTCTGAAATATTTAGTGTTTTCAATATGGAGGACTGTTTTTGAAAGCAGTTTTACAAATCCGGCCACACAGATTTCTTTAGGCTCCACTGTCGGCGCAGCATGGTTTGGGTATAGCTTGATGAAGTCATGGTCACGTTTAAACAACCGCTTCCATAATCAGCGTAACGAATTTTTTAATAATTCTCAGCAATCAAAGACATGGTTCACTTGCGCTATCTATCTCCAGAGGCTGGTACCCTGCAAAAATTTCAATGAAAAAAGTGAAAGCCGTTTACAACTCCCTGTAATGCCGAATGAGAGCGCAGCTCTTGAGGAGGAGGACGGAAGGGTACTGAGGGAAGGGGTCACGTGACCTCAGTTTAGCTGGGTTTTTATAAAACTCGTTCCGGGTACAAATATCGAAAATATCTTGTTTTATCCTAAAACGAAGGAACCTGATTATAATCCACGGTGTTTCTGCTGCCATTCTACTGTCCTATTATTTAAGGGCTATTTTGAAGTCCAGCAAATATTAAAAATGAGTCAGCTTGCACTAGAGTTAAAAAAAGGAACAATTAAGCGCTATAATATATTTTTTCTGGTTTGCATCGGTAAAGTTGACAGCATATACCGATGCGCGATTAGATATGTGCAAGCGACATACCTATATATATGGCTTACAGAGGACGTCTGCCATGCAGGTATCATTTGCCTGCCGGTAACACAGTGAAAAGTGCGGTATCACGCGTCAATGAGTGACTCGTGATTTATAATGATACACTTACGGCTACGCTGTCACGCGCCCAGACCACATTTCAACATAAAATGTGGTATTTTGATTTTAGTTTTCTATAAACCCATATACGAATACGCAGATGATAAACATTTGTGTTTACTAAAAGAGCTCAAAAGGTCTCAATTGTGTGTTTGTTTTATTAATACTTGGAGGTGGTTCTGTATGTTGGAAACTCGACAGATATACCACAAAGCAGCTCTGTTCTATTTCTTGTTGCATTTAAAATAATCTCAACAATGCGCTTGTAGCATAAAGAGGTGGTTTTCTCCTAGCACTGAGCACCCCTCGGTGATTTATTTGAAAGACACGAAGTGGTCGGTTTGGTTGAAACCGTTTAGGTATGCTGGGTTTTTCTGCTTGAAGGCTTGAAGTCATATTTCTGAAACTAAGACACGGCTATCGATTTTGTATTCGCAAGCAGCATGAATGGTAGAATGTTTGTCTGGCATGCTCTTGTAGGTATTAGTTACATTATGCCCGCTATACTTGCTTCTCAGCATTTGTTTTTGTTTGTTATCTCCAGCTTTGTCAATCCACAGGCTTTCAGCGTTTGCAATTTAATAACAAAAGTAAAGCGTCGAATGTTTCGGAATTTATATCAATTCTGCAATGCCGTATTCAGATGTTCAATTGAGATAGTATGTCAATATGGGCGAACTAGAAGCAACAAAGAAAAAAAACGGCGAAGATCAAGCAAACAATGCGGATACTTTGAAGGGGCCAATTTTGTCCTGGTTTTCACTTGGAACCATCCTTTCCGGGACTATATTGTCCGGGACCATACTGTCCGAGACCATTACTCGGCCGTAGCCTTACATAGTCCTTCATTTTAAGTAGTCGGCAGAGTGTGATCGTGTGATCGTGTGACTGAGGTACCGTGGGTCCATGTGTCCGTGTGTCGACGATGGTTACTATGTGAACGTGGGTCCGTGTGTCAGAAATGTCACAATGTAACATTTCTGGTGTCCCTTTACACACATTTCGGGCTTATTTATGATCTTTGTTTCCTTCGGCGTTATACTGGCTTGGGCTCACTCGACTTGACCCCTGTATGTTTTTATTTTATTTAATTTTTCTGGATCTGGAGCTCGAACTCTAACTTGACGGAGGCCGTTGCCTGTGATATATTTTTCTTGGTTTCGCTAACGAGTGCCACCACCGTGTTCCCCTTAATACTACTACTTTTTTATTGCATGTGTGTTTTGTTGGAATGTAGTTTTTTTTTCAGGCTCGAGGGTTTTTAGTTGTACTATTATATATATATATGATTTTTTTCTTTTCGCTTTTTCCAATGTTCCTTCTCTATTTTGGTCCCTCTAAAAACGCTTTGCAACTGCATTTTCTGCACACTCGAAGAAGGGAAGTTTCTTCCGAAACGTCGTGTATATAAAGCCTCCACTTCTCTTCAAACATTTTTCTACCTTTCCATCACAGTCAGGGATTGAACGGTCTTTGTGACTTTGTTTCAGGCACCCCAGCAATCATGTCGCTGGGAACCGAAGCCACAGGTAGGTAACGCATATTTTTGGGTACTCCTGTTATGGATGCACCGATGAGAGGATTTGAAACGCCTTGGGTACCTATTACAGACACCCAGGGCTCTACGACTACTGCTCCTCTGAACGTGTCTTTTACGGACAAAGCTTCTGCGACCGAGGCCACACCGAGCACCCAAGCTACAGAAGATATGTCGGCGTCCTCCGCGTCTGCTGAGCCGGGTAAGAGTTCAACCTCACCCGAGACCAGGGACTGAGACCGATGTAGACAAGCAGTCCTCCGACATCTCTCAATTGCAATTTAGATCACCGTCGACGCCCTTCTCGGAATGGGTGTTCTGATCGTTGCTTTTACTGCGCACAAGCTCTCACATCCGACCGCCTCTCACCGGATGGCCTTAGATGAAACGGGCACGAACTACGCGGGAGACATCATCTGGATAATTCTATATGCGCCCAGAAACGGATAGAGAGGAGGAAATGAGAGCGCGGAGACATCAGAACGCAGAGCTCTGGTTGGAATGATTAATGGGTGTACGTAAAGCTAGCTCTCTTTGACTCCACTGCACTTGTTGAACGCGTTCGAATGCTGGAGTCAAACGTCTGAGCTTGCGTTGCGCGTTCTGACGGGTTTGACGAGTGCAGTGGAGGCAAAGGCAGCTGGCTTTGGGCTATACCCACTAATCGCTCCAACCAGAGACCGGCGTTGTGGCGTCCCCGTGCCCTCTTGTCTCCTCCACGACGAGAAAACGCTAAATAGATTATCAAAAGATTAGCACAAGGAATGTCAGGCCGTAGTTATCTCAGAATGAACGCGTAAAAACCAGGGAATATATGAAGGACGACAAATACTGGAAGCGGCGCTCTGCTTCATTGGAAATGGCACATTGGGAGCCTTAATATAGACAAACCTCATTTTTATTTTGATATTTGATGAACAAAAGAAAACTAATAAAAGTAAGCGAAAAATCACAGTACAGCAACCGGAAGGCACCCCAACGTAGATCTTTACCGGATGCTACGTCAGAGCTTCCGCGGTAGTCAACGTTGCCAACAGAAACGCCGTTTTTCGATGCCTCGGTGGTTTGGGAAAAGATTAAAATAAAATTTATCGCGGCAGGAGAATAAGACATATAGGTATTGCGCGGAGGGTGTTCCTAAACACAGTGACAATACGGTTTAATTGTGTTCTTGAAGACAAAATTTGACCGGACAATTTCTTTAATTTCGTTGTTTTCAGGGATGATTAAAGCTTGTAGATTGAGTTATGACAATAAAACGCGGATCTCAGAAAACACTTTAGTGCCCCTTTAATTGGTAATGCAACGCGTTACTTTTGAATCGCCATGGCGAGTAACGTACTTAGTTGCTTTTGAACAGGGTAAGAGCTAAAGGTTTTCTAGCAGTCTTGTATATGTTACTGAAAAAGCGTAATCGATTACAATTACAATTACTCTTGGTTGGAAATGTAATCAATTAAGGTTGTTTGATTACCTGAAAGGAAAAGTAGTTGGGCATTGTAGTCGTGATGTAGGCGAGTTTGTTTGTGGTAATCGGAAATAAACAACGCACAAAAATACAGACTAGGACAAGAGGGAAGATGCGAACGAAACAAGCGCTGGACACAAGCGCCCCTTGCGTCGTTCGCATCTTCCATCTAGTCCTTGTCTGTATATTTTGCGCGCTGTTTATTTCTGATTAATTGGAGATTACGTGAAAAAAGTAGCGGTAAGATTTTCGATTACTTCAGATTTCAAAAAACGGCTGATTTTTTTGCAGGTTTGAAAACGGACCTTTCGTACTGTCTAATATTGAATTATAATAACCCGATGACGAACTTCTTATGTTCTCGATTTAACACTTTTGGTAAACCATCCTCCCTTAGTAGGCCTTGTTCGTGAGTACCATCAACTTGTGGACACAGAAGGCGTCATTAGGAAAGGGGGAGGGGGGAGGGGCAACTTATTTGCTCTAACTCTGGGGCGAAAATTAAGCCACAATGGGAGAAATGCAATGTTTAGGGAGTTTCATCTAAGTTAGTAGGTAAAAGGAGCAAACAAAATCTAGCTGCGTTGTTCGAAGGAATCGGTCGCACTCGTTTGTTTTACGCCCCCGCAGTTTTACACAAAAAAACATTCAAAACTCGGAAAATTCGGAAAGGATGCACTCTTGAAGAATTTGAAAAAATTGCGCATTCTTGTGAGATGCCGAAAATTTTTTTTTTTTTTTTACATTGTATTTGGTATCGGGTACCTTGGGGGGCACCCGAAATGTAAAAATGCATGGAACCTTTTTTTTTTCTTTTTAGCGCAGGCGAAAACAGCGTGGAGGTAGTACTTAAAAGAAAGGTCTATTGGTCAATCCTTAGCGAATGCGTTAGCAGGACTCTTGGGAAACACCACGCACGTCCCGCTCTGGGACACGCTAACGCTGACCCCTTCACTTTTCTGCTATTGCAATTTTATTTCGGCTTTATCTATTGCTTCCTCTACTTATGGCTGCCTCTTTTTGGCTTCGTTACGGGGTTCAGTGTTAGCGTTTCCCAAAGTGGAATGTGTGTGGCGTTTCACAAGGGTAGTGCTAACACATTCCCTACAAATCCACCAATGGATCTTTCATTAATTTTGTTTTGGGGGGCTAGCCAAGCCCCTTTTGCCTTAGCCTCTTTCGCACGTAGATCCTAGTTGGCTTGCCGCTTCTCGTGCCGCATTTCGGCCAGCCCAGCTAGGCGCTGCGTCCGCTCTTGTGTCTCGTTCGCCGGCCTTGTATACCCTTATCAGCGGCATCCGTGCCTGACGCTGCATTCACTGCTTACCTGTTTCGTCAAACCTTCTCGTTCGTTCACAATCCGTCTTCTTTTTCCGCCTACTTGGACCAGCGCTAGTACTTGTTTCACACCTCATTTTGTAGCACAAACCAAGGCATACGCGCTCCGCACATCTGCACTGTTCAGACTCAACCCAGTATTCGCGCGCGCATTGGCTTCCGCCCCGTGACGTCGTTCCCTCTTTCACTCACTCTCTCCTCTCCACACGCGCGTTTCTCTTTCCACTGTTTTGTCCCGAGACGTATGCCGTTCAGCTTTTCCCGTCATATGGGGACTAATACTAACGCATTAATAAAGACGGAAATGCGTCATTAACTATCAACCTTTGTACTGAGTAGCTTTTCTCAAGAAGTCAGACTTCACACTGGCAGGTTCAAACCAAACAAACCAATATACAAACTACCCAGACAGAAAGCTTGACGTCCTTTACAGAGCTCGGTAACAATCGTTTTATTATCTGTTCGCAGATGTAGATGATAAGGTGGACACGTCGCAGAAGTTTTAGTTCGAACTATGGTGACTAAGTAGTCGGAAAACTCGGAAAGTAATTGGTTACAAGTAATTTTATTACTTGTAGTCAGTACAGTACAAGTCTTGTAGTTAGTTACTTTATTTTAGTAGCGTGGACAGATCTGGTACTACAGCCGCACACTGCTGCGAGACTACATGTACGTCACTTCCTCTCGCATTTGCGCGCTCTCGTTGAAGTAGTTTTCACCAGTAACGTTAGTTTTTGGCAGCGTTGAAGCTAGCCTTCTCATGTTAGACTATATAGTTTACGCCGAGAATAGTCAGTAGTAGAGCCTGGACGCGTAGGAACTTAAAAGGTCAGTGTCAGGCGCCAAAACAAGGCATAATACGCTCAGTAATACGCATTTCAGGCACCATCAGCGCGCATCGACTGAGCGCCGTTAAAACCAATTTGGGCCTATGCACTTTTGCAAAAAACACACCTAGGCCGCCGCCATGTTGCTGATGCTGACGCGGCTGGTGCGACTCACGCGCCCTCTATCAGCTAGAAATTTTCTGCCACTCTCTTGGACCGTGAGAACCCGCTCAGCGCGATTCTCTAGCTATGTTTTTGCGGTTTTGCATTCGACGTTTTCTGGCCTCTCTTGAAAGTTTCCACTTAATTTTTTTATGCGTGCTGCGTACGTTTTTTGTGTTATCTTCCACTTTGAGAAATAGGGCTAATAAGTGCTTGCCAGTCAAGCTTTTATTCTCAACTATTCACGGGAAACGAAGGTGGGGAGGACGTCGAACGGCCCTCGCCGCGATTTTGCGAATAATGAAAATTGTTCTCCTCCCTCCCAGAGATAATCCGCGTAGAGTCCTCAGTCATCTCCAAAAATAGTTGTCCAGGTTTGGGCGGGAAACGGGTCAGTCGCGTTCGTTTCTTTGCCTTGGTGCTGTTGTGAAAAAAGAAGCTCTTACCATAACGTGCCCCAAAACGAAGTCAGCAATTGGATTCTCTCCGATCGTCAAAATGTGACTGTCGTCTACTGTGACTGTGTTATTTGAGATCTTTCTCAAATAAATTATTTTTGAATAACGCTGCATGGTGTGGTACGTACAATATATTTTTCGAATGTTAACACTTCCTAAATTGTATGTCGGTGTTTTTTCCATCGGTAAACCATGCGGTGCATCGGCACCATGAAACACAAAATACAGCGGGAAAAGACGAGTATTTAGCCACCAGCAATGTTTGAAACTGCTCCTACGCAGACTGCGCCAATCGAGATCACTGTCCACTGGGTTAGGGTTAGCAGGGACGCCGGTGAGAGTCTAGCCTCAACCCCAGCCACTGGACTCGAAAGCGGTTTGCTGCCCTGGGGTCGAGTGTTTCTTGGAAAGGTGTATATAACAGAGGGAAGCTCAGGAAAAAGCCGGACGATGGTAACCACTGTTTAATTTGTCCGACAAAATAAAACTTCGGTGTCTCTTAGCGCCACTGTGAGGCTTTCCCATACTCTGCATTGTCAAACTAGCAACCATGATAACAGTTATGAAAACGCTGGCAAACAAGCATCATCTCGAGATTGTTGTGTTCAGAGCTGTGTCTTTTTTTGTTGAGGGCCAGCTTGTATGCTGAGTGCGAACGTTCCATCGGTGACACATGTCACAGTAGCAAACTTGTGGTTGGGAGTGTTTGAGGCCTCTATACAGTCGGGCATTTTAGAATGTTCTCCGGTCGAGACCTAGAGAAAGATGGCAGCGCTCAGAAAACGATTATTGGAAAGGTCTGTAATTGAGACAGGTAGAGAATGCTGAAGTTCTGACTCCAGCACTGGATCGTTGCCTTGCGGCGAACTCCGGCTGCTCGTGCGCCGAAATGTTATCGAGACCAGAAAGTTTGCGCTGCAGGCGGAACATCTACTGACATTTTTAGCCTGACACTAAAGGATGGTTCATGCCCCGTTATAATTGGAGTTTCAAGAACGCACATTTTTAAAATATATAAAGCAGACTGCATCCGTGACCATAATGAATGGGAAGCATTCAGAAACACCACTCGATCTACTGAACCCTTTTATGCAGCTTAATAATTATTTATAGCATACTTGTAATTATTTACGATATTCTTATTTGTACCTGCGAACAACTTTCTCTGGCTATACAATAAAAGCTGGTTACAGCTATGGGCGCACGTGCGCTTGTGCGTCCTAAGCGGCCATCAGAACTGTTCACGACCACTCTTTACAACTTACGAAGTGCCGGAAAAAGTTCTCCACGAGTCAGGCTGCAGTTTTGATGCTTGGTCGTCTTTTTTAATGCGAAAACGTCAACTCTCTGATGGAGCGGAGCCGGCGGTGTCTGAAACCTAGTAAAAATGAGACATACAAACCTGTAACCGCGAAAAACGGCGCCTAAAATGGCTGCTACGCGTCATATCAGATGCCTTGTCACGGAAGCCGCGCGCGGCAGCTTGAGGTCGTAACGGACGCGCCTCGGAAATAAAAATGAAAGAAAAAAAACACAAATTAAAGTACAGCAACGTATATGCCTCGTCACGGAAGCCGGCGGGTACGCTCAAGGTCAAAGCGGACGGCTTCAGAAAAAAAAGAAGAAAAGTACAGCAACGCAATGCTTCGTCACGGAAGCCTTCGTGAAGCCGGCAAGATTCGCCGCGCTTGCGTAGTGGGGAGCATGATGTCACCGCCGCAGCGCAATGTGCGATAAAAAGACGCGGCTTGTTGCTTGTAGGAATGCGCTGCGTCTAGGAATGCATTCGCATTCTTACCCGTAAGCACTTTCAAGTGTCTCTGCCGAATTTTTTCTTCAGCAATATTGGCAGTACACATTAGCATTTACTTCTGCAAACTAAAATTAATTAGGCGTTTTTTAGTTATTGGGCAACGTAAACACGATCTATCGCTTAGAATCCGAAGTCAGAAAAAGTATCACGATGACAACCCCATTCAGGCCATGAGAAATAAAATAAGCTTCTGCCTTTCGCCGTAATCGTTTTTCTTTCTTTGTTTATACAAAAATTGCCTAAACCGGAGAGCCGAAAATTACGTTGTCCGAATGGCTTGAGAGGTAAAATAATTTATTTTTATTTCCGATAAATTAGGATGTTAGTTTTGTCGGGTCAAAGGTGATAGGGTTCGAGATATTAAGTTTCTTTTTATTTCTTTAACCTTTCCATCATAGTAGGTACGAACGTTTTTTGGGGTTTTGTTTCAGGCACCCCAATAGTGAAGTCGCCGAGCACCAAAGCTAATGGTAGGTAACGTATACTTTTGGGTTCTCTTATGAATGCAGCAATGAGATGGTTTGAAACACCTTGGGTACCTATTACAGACACCCAGGGCTTCACGACTGCTGCTCCTGTGAACGTGTCTTTTACGGAGGAACCTTCCACGACCGATGCCGGAGTACGGAGCACCCAAGCTACAGGAGATATGTCGGCGGCATCCGGGTCTCCCAAGTTGGTTGGGGATTCCACTTCAGCCGAGACCACGGAGACTGAGACCGACCTAGAGGAGCCCTGGGATCTCACTACAAGTGCGATTCTGATCAGCCTTCTCGCAATGGGTGTTATAATTGACGCTTTAACTGCGCATAAACTATCACGTCCCACCGCTTCTCACATGACGGCCTTAGAGGAAGGAGCACCTATTACGCCGGAGTCATCATCTGGATAATTCTCTATGCCCCGAGAAACTGAGGGAAGGGAACGAGACGAGAGCACGGGGACATCAGGGCGCCGAGATATGATTGGAATGGTTAGTGGGTAGACGTTAAGCTAGCTGTCTTTAATGAGTTTTCGTGGATTGTTTTCGCCATATCCCGCAACGCTCTCCGCAACCCGCTACGATACCCGGAACTCTACAGTTAAGGCCATCGGTGCGCAGGCGCGGTAGCAGCTTCTTCGATGCGGAGGGCTGAACGGAGGGGAAACGCGGTGAAAACTCCCTTTCGTCTCCACTGCGCCTGTCGGACACATTCGAATACAGAAGTCAAACGTCTGAACCGTCGTTGTAACGCGTTTGACGAGTGCAGTGGACACAAAGGCAGTTAAGTTTAGGTCTACCCAACCATCGTTCCAATCAGAGGCTGGCGCTCTGACGTCCGCGCGCGCTCTATAGGCGCCACCTATTTTCTGATACGTTGTCGAGGCTAGCGTTGCTTCCACAGTGCTACACAGAGTTGTGCGTAACGCGGTACTTGCACCTGGTTACATTTTCCCGCAACAAAGTAACGGCGTAGTTACTTTTAAAGAGCTGAAACGATTAACGCGTTTCCGTTACTTTTGACGTGGTAACGAGTAAGGGTATTTGGTCACTTCTGGAGGGGAACGTGTACAACAGCAAGTACCCAACTCTTTCTCACCCCAGCTCGCGCCTATGAATTGCACGACGAGAAAACGCTAAATTATCATATGGTATGCGCAGTGAATGTCAGCATAGCCATAGTTATCATATATGGCAGCGCGAAGCAGGCGATTATTGGAATGTTCTATAGATGTGTCAGGTATAAAATGCAAAAGTTCCGCCTCCAGCACTCGATTACGGCCTTCAGGCGGACTCCGGGTGCTCGTGCGGCGAAATGTTATAGAGGCCAGAAAGTTTGCCCTACAGGCGGTGCATCTACCGCAGTTTGGGAGAGCGCCTTTAGAGCGCGCGACACTAGACGCCGACGTTAGAGCGCGCGACACGAGGGCGCTGCGACAGTAGCGCGCTTGACGCTAGAGCGCACGTCACGAGAGCGCATGACCAGTTGAGCGCGAGACATGAGAGCGCACGACCAGTTGAGCGCGCGACACGAGAGTGCACCCCATTTTAGCGAACACCGCAAAATGTGTGATGTACCCGCGGCTCCACAGACAGAACAAAATTGTGCGACTCATCGGATTGAAGCATTCGTGATTTTTGATTGATTGAATATGCCTTTAATAAAATCTAAAAATAAAAACGGGTACGACTCTTTCTAACCAATATGTTTACTAACATCGGAGAGAAAAGGGGGCAGGGGAGTGGGCTCCAGGGCATATAGGTACCGGGAAAGTTTGCAGTTGAGTGGAGCATGGAGTCTAAGATTTCTTCACAGCGCTGCGGTGCGCCTCTCGGATATACTATAAATAGTTTACTTTTTGCTATATTTGGTCTATTCTTGAGAGGCATTTGGGCTCCGATCTATTTGGTGGCTATTTAGACGTCCCTCGCATAACTTTAAATGGTATTTTGACGTCCATGTCCGTAATGAAGAAAGCTCACCTCTAAAAAAGTATCAGTAAAAAACTCATCGAAGGAAAGCTCAGCGCAATTTTATCGGATGCAGATCTTGCCAGTCTTTCGACGGATACAGGGAAACCTCCCCTGCAAATCTGTGATATACAAAATCAAAGAACTAATGATGCTAGGTCAGCTGCGATGTTTTTTTTTTTCTGCAAAAATGCACGCTAAAGATTTTTTTTTTTTGCTTTTAGTTTTTTGTAACACTTTTTGGTTTGTCACACGCAAAAATTTCGATGACTCATTTCGCAATGTCATTGCTGAATTCCGCGGCATAAATCCCTTCCAATTTTACATAAAACACGCGATGCCCGAACAAGTGGTTGGTCCGGTCGGGCCACTCTCGCTGGACCGGTTGTGCGCTGTCGTGACGGGCGCTCTAAGGACACGTGAGCTGTCACTGCGCTCTCTAGTAGCGCGCGCTAACGTCGCAGCGCCCTTGAGTCGCGCGCGTTAACATCGCCGCGCTCTCGCTCTAACGTCGCGGCGCTCTAGTGTCGCGCGCTCTAACGTCGCAGCGCTCTAGTGTCGCGCGCGCTAACGTCGTGGCGCTCTACTGTCGGCGCTCTTGTGTCGTGCGCTCTAGTGTTGTACAGTCCCGCAGTTCTAGCCGAACACCGACGGTGGGTTCATGCCCCGTCATAGTTTGAGTTTCAAGAAGGCTCACATTTTTTAAATACATCAAGTAGACTGTATACGCGACCATAATGAACTGCATAACGACCAACACCTCTCGAGTTGCGAAATCATCTTGTGCAAATTAACATATAATTAGACCGAACTTGTAATTGCCTATGATATCTTATTTGTACCTGCGAAAAGCTTTCTGTAGCTCTACAATTAAAACCGCTCAAAGCGATCGGCGCACGTGCGCTCGCACATCCTGAGTGCGCACCAAAACTGTGCACGCGCACTTTTGAATACTCATGGAATGACATAGAAAGTTGTCCACGATTATAGACCTTTCTAAAGAAGGGCTCCTGGCACGTTCTTTTTTCAGTGTTCGTGCGTATGAAGCGTGATTTGCTCGCTTTGCGAAGCGGCGAACATGCGCATACTGGGCCGAGGAGATCGCACGCTGGTTTGAGGACTTGTATATATTGGAATTGTGTATGGTCATGCTGCAGATTTGACGCGTGGTATTTTTTTTTCTCAGCATATTGGCAGTAGCACACCAACATTTATTTCGCGAACTAAAATAAAATAGGTGTTTATTAAGTACTGATTTACGTAAACGCGAATATAGCGCTTCGAATTGGAAGATAGAAAATGAATTAAGATGCCAACGCCATCGGGACCATAAGATAGTGAAACAAGCTTATATGTTTCGTAGTAATAGTTGTTTTTTATATATGTATACAAAAATCACTTAAACTGAAAAGGAGAAAATTATCTTTTCCGAATGGCTTGAGAGGTAAAGGACTTAATTTTATTTTCGATAATTTAGGTTTTTGATTTTGTCTCGTCAAAACTAATAAGGTTGAAGTACAAGGTTTCTTTTTATATCTCAATTATTTCTATTCTAATTATGGATCGAGCGGTTTCTCGGTTTTGTTTCAGGCACCCCGAAGAAAGAGTCACCGAGCACCGAAGCTTCAGGTAGGTAACTTATATTTTTGGGGTTTTGATCTTATGAATGCGACGCTAGGAGGATTTGAGACGCCTTGTGTACCTATTACAGACACCGAGGCCTCTACGACTGCTGCTCATGTGGACGTGTCTTTTACGTACAAACGTTCTACGACCAAGGCCGTCACTACTAGACCACCGAGTACCAAAACTACAAAACGTCGATCGACGGCATCTGCGTCTCCCAAACCGGGTGGCCATTCCACCTCACCGAAGACCAAGGGAGCTGAGGTTGATCGAGAGAAGCGGGCCTCGGAAATGTTTCTAATTGTGATTCTGATCACCATCGTCGCCCTTCTCGCAATGGGTGCTGTGATCATAGCTTTTACCGCGCACAGACTCACAGAACCAATCACCTCTCCTTCAGAGATTCTCTCGAAGGAAGGAACAACTACGACGCCGGACCAATCATCAGCCGTCTAATTCTCTTTGCGCCGAGATACTGAGGAAAGGCGCGGGGGGGGGAGGTGAGAGCGGGGATATTAGAGCGGCGAGCTCTGGTTGGAATGATTTGTGGGTAGGCGTAAAGCAAGCTGTCGTAGTCTCCACCTCACTTGTCGAATGCGTTTCAATGCGAGAGTCAGAAGCCTGAGCCGGCGTTGTGCTTTCAAACGGGTTCGACCAGTGCAGTGGAGGCAATGCCTTCCATCTGCACTGCACTCGTCGAACACATTGTAATGCGAAAGCCAAACGTCGGACGCCTGCGTTTTCTAAAGGCTTTGTGTATACTCCGACGTTGAGCGCAGCGAACAAAGCGTGGCGCAGTACCTGGGCCATTGATTGGCCGGTGAGCAGGACCTCTATATCTGACACTAATCAGCATCGGTGTCCGCTGCGCTACGCCGCGTTTGCTACGCTCAACGTCGTAGTATAACAGAGCCTTTAAGGCTCTGTTGTACTCCGACGTCGAGCGTAGCAAACGTGGCGTAGCGCAGCGCACACAGATACTGCTTGGTCGAAGTTATCGAGCTGCTGCTCGACGGCCAATGGAAGGTGCGCGTTCTGCGCCACGCTCCGTTTGCTGCGCTCAACGTCGGAGTATAACAGAGTCTTAACGCGTTCGACGGGTGCAGTGGAGACAAAGGCAGCTAGCTTTAGGTATACCCACCAATCGTTCCAACCAGAGTTCGGAGTTCTGACGTCCCCGCACCCTCTCGTGTCCTCCTTTCTCTCAGTGTCTTGGCGCATACAAGGCGCCAACTATTTTGTGATACGTTGCAAAGGCTAGCGTCGCTTCCACGGTGGTAGACATACTTGTACGTGACCCGGTACGTGTACCTAGTTACATTTTTCACTGACGGTGTAAGGAGCATAGTTACCTTTTAAGATCTGGAACGAGTAACGTATTTTTGTTACTTTTGACGAAGGAACTATCGTAACGGTATTTGGTCACTATCGGATTTGAACATTTGTAACGCAAGTATCCAACTTCACTCTCATTTCAGCTCGAGCCTAAAATTTGCACGACGAGAAAATGCTAGATACATCGTCAAAAGATGTGCACAAGGAATGTCATTGTAGCCATACTTGTCTCCTCATGAACGCGTTAAAAGCCGGTAAATTATTAAGTACAAATGTTGGAAGCGGCTACAGGTTTATGGAAACGGAACGTTAAGACTAACGAGAACACAATGTGTTGCTTTCAAGATTGTGTAACGTGTTTCTTTTCAATCGCCGTGACGAGTAACGTGCTATGTTATTTTTCAAGGGGTAAGGTTTAAAGGTATTTAGCACTCTTGTACAAGTTACTAGAAAAAGTAAACGATTTCAATTCCTCCTGATTAAAATGTGTTGGATTAGATTGCTCGATTAACTGAAAGGACAAGTAATTTGGCATTACTTGAAGGAGTAGCCATTAGTTTCTCGATTACTTCAAACTTAAGGGGGGGGAGGAGGAGGTTGAAAAAACAGTAACGGTTGCAAGTTTTTTTATTGCTTCTGAAACTAGTCAAATTACTCTTGTGATTACTCCTACTTAAAGTAATCCAGATGATCAAAAGCGTAAATCTAAAAAGTGATCTATGACAAGTGCTTTGATTATACTTGTAATATGTACAGTACAAGTTTGGTAATTACAGTTACTTTATTCCACTGACGTGTACATTCCTGGTTCTACAGTCCCGCACTTCGGCGAGAGCACGTGCACGTGACTTCCTCTTGCATTTGCAAAGTAATTTTGACCACTAACGTTGGTTTCGACAGCGTTGAAGCACTGTGGAAGCTACGCTAGCCTTATCATCTGTTGCACTGAATAGTTTACGCAGAGAATAGTCACTACTAGAGCCCGGATGTTTAGGCATTAAAAAGTCACTGTCAGGTGCCTAAAAAGACGTAATACGCTATGTAAGAAGCATTTTTAAGCACCGTCACCACGCATTGGCAGGGAGCAGTTAGAATCGTTTTGGGCCTGTGTAACAAAAGAAAGCTCCGGACAAATTCGCACGAATAAAATCACAGTTTAAATTGTCCATCAACACACGGGACGAGCGCTGTTTACTACGATGAATTCCCATCAATTCGCCAAACTATCCATTCTTCTATCAAAATACAAATTCGTTGTACGTTTGCACCGTTGTAAAGCTTTCCCACACAGCATTGTCAAACTATAAATAATGAAAAAAACAAATAAAAAACAATAGCAAACAAGCGGCATCTCCAGATTGTTGGGTTCAAAGCTCGTGTGCTGAGAACAAACGTTCGACGTCGACAGATGTCACCGGAACGAACTTGTGGTTGGAAACGTTTGAGGCTTCTACACAGTCTGGACTTTTAGAGTGTTCACCGGTCAACTCCTTCGAGACATTTTTAAGCACAAACATAGGTTTTTGTTCAGGACGGATTGTAGTTTGGAACGAACTTTTCAGCAGTGGGTCCAGCGGGGACGACATCGACTCTTAACTGCGTATCCAAAATAAGCCCGTTGTTTCAAGTCAGAGTTTCGCCCGTACTTTCATTTTCTGGATTGCGTCGGCCAGGAATATGAAATGCGAACACATATATGCCAGGTTACCTTCTGGGCTGTGCTCACACAGGATAGCTTGAGCTTTTCTTATTGAGACACTCTCGCCTTCTGCAAACCCGCTCATAACGGCTTTCACATCTGCCAAGTTGGTGCCTTAATACTGGGCAGCTTTTAACCACGGTGCCCAACGTGCCAAGGGGTCTTTGGAAGAGGAGTTACACCTGTTAGCTGCTCTCTAAATGCACGAACTCGAGAATGAGCTTTGAGAAACACGGCTTTTTCTGCGGCAATAAATGTGTTTACATTGTTGTAGTGTTTCATGAGTTATTCCCAAACCCTCTGAAGTGTTTGGAAACTCTGTGACGTGCAACACATGTGGGTAGAAAGCCTTCAGGAGTAAAGCAGCTTCATATAAGGTGCTGCATCTGTACAAAAAAAGGAAACACATAATGTCTTCCACTCCAGCGGGGTACAGTACTTCCAAGCACGAGTTAACAAAGTACGTCAAGTTTTGCGCATTTGTTCTCTCCAATAGCTTCGAGCAGACGAGATAAGGCATTGTCTTCTCGTCTGCCGTTAGCTTCCCAGCCACGAAGTGAGAAAGCGCTCTGTCACATCTGTAGTTTCGAACACGGAGACCCAACTGCATGAGTCACCAAGTTTGTCTCTGATTTGTTTCATTGATTCCTCATACATGAGCTGCAGGTAGTTCTTGCGCAGAGTAGAGTCGGATGGTGCATCGTGACTGCAGTACTTTTCTAAGAACCTTTTGAAAATTGGATGATTTTGCACTTTACACCTAGGAATGTTAGTGGCAACTAAAGCTTGGCACAAATCTGCGTGAAATGCACTTTTTTCCCATTCAGGTTTTCAGTCAAAAATGACTTCCTGGATGATAATGGCTCGTTGCGCTGAGCATTTGCCTGAGTCCCTGCAGTTTTTTCGTGTTGCACCAGGTGGTATTTCTTTTTGCATGATATCTGCACAAAAAATACACCGATATCTAAAATGCCCCAGACCTTGTAACGATTTATCTTTTGGAGTTGCTTCGCGTATGCTTCACAAGAGCGGAATTTATTTACATCAGTGAAAATTATCTGGCAGGCCATGCAATTACAAAAACCAATACAACCACTTCATTTGTTTTTTTTTTACAGATGGCTAAGTTTGTTGCTTTGCAGCTACCAATATAGCCAACTGCTCTTCATCAGAGTTTTAATTTTAAGAAATGAAAGAAAAGCGGTTCGTTCCCTAAACGTTGTGGAGTCAACTTAAAGTGGCATTGATAAACCAAAGATCGTATTTTTTATTGTCTAAAACACAAAAATATAACTACTCAAAAAACAATTTTCCAACTCGCGCGCGCGCCCTTTTATTTTTTGCGCCCTTCTCTCCCTGTCCTCGACTCCTCTATTCTTTTTATTTGTGACGTCGAAGATTAAGAAATTTAGAAGCTTTGTAAGCGACATTTTTATAATATTTAATAACGGAATTCGTAAAACATGTTCTTTTAACGCAATTGCGAACGCGCTAGGGCCCTTCCTTTTTGAAATGCTGAGAATCGGAGTCCGGAGTGGATGACGCCCCCTGGCCTTTTTACCCTTCCTCAAAAAACATGGCGGCGCTGGCGGTGCTCGGCCCATGTAGCACTGAGGATGATCGGTGAGTCGGGTAATCGGACTGAAGTTCTGTTTTTTAGGTGCCCGACAACCTGTTAGATTTCGAAAAGGAAATCGTGAAACGGTCAAAACATCTGGGTTTGGTGTCTGTAGAACCGTAATTTCGGTTGTGACTCCGCCGGGGCAGCCTTTCACGCAGAACCGGCGTCGACGTGGCCCCTCACGTTGCTCACAAAAGTCCACTGCGCGTTCACTTCGACCTCACACCGTTTCAACAAATTTGAGATCGCTGAAAGGGCCCTAGAAAAAACCTTCAAACTCGAAAGTGAAGCGTCGTCTCCTTACAGCGATAGGCGGCCGGCACGGAGAAGAGCGTTTGCTCGCGGGTGGCGTGTCGAACACGACACTTCGGGTCGGGATGGTTCCGAAGCGTGAGAGGAACTCGAGTTGCAGGACGACTCATTCTTTGATGTCACTGCACTGGCGCGGATCGCGCGGGAACTTCAAATTCGGCTTTTGGGAAATTGTTTTATTACTTCACGAATACTGAGTTCCCAAGCTCCGAATTTCGACGGTAACGTCTACGCATCGTTTTCAATCGTTTCGGATAATAAAAGATATATATAATTTTGACCTGTTAGTGCCTTTTTAAGATACCTAAATGCGGCTGTACATAGAGCTTACACAATAGGTTTTGGCAGCGTCTTTCTCGCACAACAGGAATCAAGACGTTTTATTCCGTGACTCCTATAAAAAGATCCGATAAAGGATCTTAGGTGCTACTGAATTTGAGATTCTACGGCGCCTACTTTTTGTAAGCCTCCGTCAGACTCTGGACCTCTCGCACGGAACCTTAGGGGTACTGAATCGAAACTTAAAATATACCTCTTACGTTTATAAATAAGTTAAACATGATCAACTCTATCTGCTAATGACAATCGGACGCTTGTATTTCAAACGAATGGCTGTGTTTTTCGTTCTAAATGTTCGATTCTGGCGAGCGCTTCAAAACCAACCACCGGAGAGCGCGGTGCGTCTCGGGATATCGGTCGCACCCCCGACTTGCGCACAAGGTCATCGGCATCTCTAGGGCCAAGCGTACCGTAGTTATGAGCGTTGACACAACGCGTTACTACCTCGCTTATACCCTTGTTACACGGGCACACTTAACTGCAGTTACACTTATCCACAGTTAGCGCTTAATACTTGCGGACACCATTCTGCGGCTATGCAGTCAAAGCTATGGGCGAACGTGCGCTTGAGCATCTTGAGCACCCGTCAAAGAACTGCACGCGCGCTCTTCGCTTCTTCTGAAATAACTTTCCGAGAGTATAGTGCTGTAACTGTGGTGCCGCATAACAGCAGTTAAAGCTGAATTAACCGCAGTTAAGGGTGCCCGTGTAACACGTGTGTTAGAGTGCTCAAGGGCTGTAACATATATCACCGGGAGATTGCGGAGCCGGCGGAGTCGTGCGCGCGATGACAACACGTTGTGCGTCGTCTGCTCTGCGACTTCGCCGATATGGCGACATCGGCAACGTCGCTTTCGGGCTCGAGCTCGCTGCGCTTTGAAAGGGACGACGTCGTCGCGAGGCGGCTAGGGTACTTCTGTTATCTCGCACGCTGCGAGATGCTGGTACATTTTCTACCTCATGTTGTCTAAGGTGACGGCAGGAGCATGTAGTGACAATGAAATTGCTGCTTGCCTGATGTACCACCGACGGATCACAACGACCAGACACGGCGAGGGAGCCAACTTCACGGATAAATACATATCGCTCTGAAGGCGCAATGCCAGTTTGCATCCTTCATTTATTAAGGCGAGCAGGCAAGCAGGCCGAGTCCGGTGAGGCAGAACAGCGGTGGCACCACTTGAGTATTTCACGTGGAGTATCGCATTGTTAGTGGTGTGACTGCAGCATTGTCACGCCACGGTGAAGAAACGCGTACACCATGACGATTGTGCGACATTCCTTGTCACAAGGGCGAACACTAAACGAATGAAGGGAAGGCATCGGCGTAAAGGAAGGGTGCGCTGGTCTCGACGGGACGCGATTTTCCAAGCGAAGGCACAGAGAACAGAGAACACGACTATAGAATTTTAACATCGCCACACAAAAACTACCCCACAAAAGCACTCACATCGCCACGATGTTAAAACGCGACATGTCTCAGTGGCGAACTCTAAACGAATAAAGAGAGGGATGGGCACCGTTTTCGTCGGCCTCGTTAAACGAGGCTTGCGTGATCGTCCAGGCGTGGCCACTTAGCTCGTCGTCGGCGACTAATTTGGACGGCGAGACGATCGCTGAAATCTCCCATCGTCGCACAAGACTACCGCCCACAAGACTGGATACCGGCACAGCTCTTCGATGTAAACCCGGGTCACTTCGAGAAGTCGGCATCCTTCGGCGAGAACGACGTTGAAAGCAACGCTCGCAGTGTTGAAAAGTATAGTTCATCAGCCCCTGACTTCAGTGACGTGAAAGAATGAGTGAACACGATTGGCTAGTGGAGTAAATCCAAAGTGGCCAATTGCGCTTTGGCTATATTCGCCAAACCTTCGGTATTACGTCCTAGGCAATCTGTACTAGTGAGCGTACTTCCGATATAGTGAGCGCTGCCGTTGGTGGCCGATGCCGTCGCGACATTTCATTGAATCCTCATAACCAACGACCAGGTGGTGTTTGGTTACCGTTAAATTCAGATTAAATTTTTTCTTCGCGTTTTTCAACGAAATATTGGCGTTTTTTAGCTTTACTGCTACCTACGTCATGTTGAAGCAAAAAATTGACCTCATCTTCACGTGGTGAATGATGTTGATTGGGGCGAAGCTCTGGTGGTGCTTGCCTGGCGTAGACGCTGGGCCGCAGCATGCCGAGCCTTTCGTTCGTTGTCATCCATGTCAGAAAGAGAATGTGGTATGGAAGGTGGTTAAATACGCATTTGAGCATTTGACCGCAGCGCCCTCTCGTCTATAAACGTTGAGCCAATGCATGCAAAGTTTAACGCGATTATATACGCATTTGACCGCAGCGCCATCTCCTGTATAGACGTTGAGCGGCTACATGCAACGTTTCATCCATGTCATCCCCAGCTCTTGAGTTACTACCACAAATCAGGCCCCTACTCGTCCCGCAGTCGTGGCCGAGTGGTCGAGGCGATGAACTAGAAATCCATTGGGGTCTTCCCGCACAGGTTCGTACCCTGTCGACAGCGCAAGCATTTTTTTCCATCACTCTTTCATCATTTTTTTAATAATATTTTTTTCATCGGTTTCTTTTTTTTTTTTGCTTTACACGAGCACGTGAGCTCACGAGCAGGAGCACGAGCACCGGATGCCGGACATACGGACATGGCTAGCCCCTAAGGAGCTTCGCCCCTAAAAAATGACCCTCCAGTATTTGGTTTCCATACCTTTTTAACCTGATCAATATGAATCCATGACCCGATTGAGGGCCATCAAACATGGTCACGAGTTTCCCGAATTTATGCGAGTAAATGTACAAAAAAAAGGGGGAAAATACATTCACACATGCTACGCGTGTGCGGAAACAAAAGCTAAGCTCAAGCCACCACGGGAGATTCAGACAACTGGGGAGACCTAAGCTTCCGTATATTAGAAATGCCTGCTTTGTTTAACGTGACTCTCGTTCCTTTCGGTGAGCACAACCTCAAGCCAAATCCACACGTTTGCGCTGGAGTTGTGCTCGACTACACTAAAACCGGATTTTAAGCCCGTGGTGAGAGACCGACTGTGCAGGCGCAGAGTCGGTCTCTGCGCTTTCACAGCAGGCTTAAAAACCGACTTTGACGCAATCCAGTGCAACCGAGCGCAAATATTTTTTTTCTCACCTGCTTTCTGCGTGGTTGGCAGGAAATACCGTTTTTCCGTCCGTAGGAATAGTACCGAAAGTCTTGTGACCACTGCCAGAAAATAATAATAATAATAATATTAATAATAATAATATTAATAATAATAATAATATTAATAATAATAATGATATTTATTGCATGTAAAGTACACATACAAAAACACCTGCCAAAGCCTCATTGGGCTTCTCTGGCAGCGTCTGGCAGTCAGCGAACGAAACACACACACACAAACAGAGTACACCAAGTTAAAAACGAAACGAAATCAAAACCGAAACCCAAGTCAACCAGAGAGGGGGGGGGGGGCGGGGAGGGTGGCAGTGGTCTATTCTCAGTTTATACCTTGTTGTGGCATTAATAACACTCGACGGGAGTGTATTAAAGCATGGTGGGACATAGTACAATCGGGTTCTTTTAACACATCTTGTAAAACACCGAGGTGTCCAATAACGCTCTTTCGGTCCGAGATTGCGGGCAGGGACGTACGGAGTCTTAAAACTGCTAGCCAAAAAATGCCTATGCACGACAGTTTCATATCAATAATGAGTTAAAATCAGGCGTAGATGAAGTCGTAAACACATGAATGTTTTTATCAAGGTCTAAGTCATAGGAAATGTTATTTAACATAGAACGTAGAATTGTGTTAATTTTGGTTGTGCCAACGTTGGGCACAATGACCGTACACAGATAGGCCATAACGGAGTACACTGTAGCCCAGAGCATGTGTAATAACTTTTCGGACTGATAACGGCAGAATACCGATTAAATAGATAAACACGCAATTAAAATATTTTTTTCGCATGATTTCGAGAATTTATTGAGCATCAAAGCACTACGCAGCCACAGATGAAACCATGCTGACCACAAGTTAACTGGGTCAAAAAGCGGCTTTGCTTATGTATTTTGATCAGCGACCAATGTTGCCAATTGTCATGTTGACACGCGCGGTGGCGAGGCGAGCGCGTGCGTGGCCGAGTGGTTACCGGTCTTGACTGTCGTGCGAGAGGCCCAGGGTTCGATTCCTGGGTGTTGGCACGCATTTTTACGCATGTTAGCATTGTTATTTATTCTTTCAGTTTACTGCTCTGGTAAATTCGATAACATTGTTGTTTATTGTATTTCCGAATGTTCTACGCGTCGAACCTTCTACGCCGATTATTCCAGAAGCCCACGCGTGTACATATAGGGGCTTCGCGTGGTGAGCCAAAGCCAGTTTTGCCCCAGCTCTCGATCCTGCTGTTTCGACGACATCGACGCTTGCGACGCTAACGTTCATTTTCTATATTATTTTGGGCACAAGTTCGGCCCATTAAACGTTTAGTTTCTGCAGTGAACTCACCGCCTTATCCTTTTTCATTCGTGACAATATCCAAAAAAGGAAACAAACTTCTTTTAAACCGAAACATCCATAAAAAGGCTTTTTTTTTGCAGTAAACATTTAGGCTTATAAGCAAAAACAGGTGGGTACTCCGCCGTTTTCCCCATAATCTCAGATCTGCTGAAAACTTGCTAAACACACCAACAAACATCAGCTGAAATAGTGACTCACATATATATTAGGCCAAAATAATGTGTTTTTTTTTCGAGAGGTATTGAATATACAATGTTTGTCCTCACAGTGTTGTGATAATAGTAATAAAACACACCTTAACCCCTAATTCATGCTCTTATATAAAAGAAAAAAAAAACATCAAAGGCCAATACGAAGGAAAGGAATAATAAAACATGCATTTTGCCTAGGGTGCCGGGCTCAAGTCATTAGTTTGAAATTTTGCGATAGTTTCATTGTTGTTTTTCGTTATTGTTTGGGAAGGATGAGTTCTTCGCTCTTCCTTTGTTCTTTCTTGTTAACATGTTTTATTGTTCTCTCTTATTAACATGTGAGATTCTGCGGGCCACACGAAACTATTCTATAGCATCTTATGGAATACACTGAGTACTCTGTAAAAGGTATTTGTTACTTGAAGGAATATTTTTGCATATCAAAGCCTCCGAGTCATCATAGAAGCCTTTGGAACAAGGCAATAACTATTGAACCGACACATGGTGTACGAATTTTTCTTATGACATTCGCGATTTCAAAACTAATAAAATCGAATGCAAGAAATATGTTTATTTATTCTTCACTAAGGCTGCTTATAGTTACTGATTAAATCGTTAAAAAATAAATAAAACTAGAAAAAATAACTTCTCTTTACCCGTTAGAAGACTTATAATGCAACTAAATGCAAAGGTGCAAGCGAGCTCGACAAGAATGACGACTTCTCATTGAAAAACATATCGTAAAGATAATCCTTGTCTCTCACCGGGTAGTACGATGTTAGTCAATTAAAAATCGTTTATAGTTTGCATAATTACTAATAAAGCGTTCATAAACGATCTCTAGCTATTGACATGTAGCTACTAACACTTGTTAATCATCGTAAGTCAATTCGCCAAATTAGTAAAAGCTAAAGAGCCGAAACAAAATTATTTTAAGCAACCATGTAGGATGAGGTCTCGCATAAAAGAATATTGACCAAAGACACTGCAAGACCAGTTCCGTTATCCTTGATTGATGAGTTCAAAAACAGGTTACACTTCACAAAACTTCCATCATGTCAAGTTCTGTCAAAGTTCCGTGGAACTAGGCCAGTATCGAGGCGGGGCTTTCCTGCTGATCGAACGCCGCACGTATATTGCATGTCTCGAAGAAAGAGGAACAGATAAGCGCTCCGTTTAGTCAGCCGGTGTTGCGCAGCCCACTGAGTGACAGCAAGACGCTCTGTACGTATCATATCTGGGAGTCCGCTAATCTTCACGGCTCCCCAGTGATCGAGGTACGCACATAGGTTTTTTTTTTCTTTCTTATTCTAGATTGAACTTTTTTTTGGCAACAGATTGTGGTATCGTGAAAAAAGACAATGAAATGCCTGACGAGGAAGCCGCATGATGTTGGTTGCATCGACTTGATCGCGCAGCGAGCACGTTCGCCATTGAGAACAACATGAGAAATACACTTAATGTTCGCTAGCGATTGCTGGGTGAGAAGTTTCAGGGAAGACTGAGTCTTTACTGCGGTCATATTGAGGTTCTGAACATTCATCTGTTCATTTTTGAGTAATTTTGTTTAAATAAACTACGCTGATGCACCTATTATTTCGTTTCCATTAGAGTACTTTTCTCTGAACACCTTGCAAAAAAAAAAAAAGAGACTAAAAAAAAACTGTTGTTGCTATGAACATATTAGGCAGTTTCAGAGCCGTGTATAGAGAGAGTTTGGTTAATGGGAGGCATGGACACAGCCAGGGCGGCCACCAGACACAGAAAGGGGCTTGATATTCTCTCTTGGCCAACCAGAAGCCGAAAAGAATCCCCTAGCGGTGGTACCGAGAAACAGTTTTAATCGTTTTAATAAGCGCGTAAGAGTGAATATGTGCAGTAACCCTTTGTGGTTGAAAATAGGGTGCACGTGATGTTTTGATTATGATCATGCAGAAAGATGTAAGTAACGAATGTGCCGCTCAACTCTGTTTTGCTCGGACAGAGTGTGACCGCTCTGACGACAGATTCCCGGCCCTCGTCGCTTGGCGTACGGAATATGTCGAACGTTCCGCTAGTCGCACTCTTCCACCATGATTTTGGATGACTGTGATTGAAACATCACGTGCACCATATTTTCAGTCACCGAGAGTTACTCCGACGCACTTATTAAGTTTGTTTCTCGCGACCACCGCCAGGGTATCATTTCCGGCTTCTGGTTGGCCACATTCGAATTTGTGAAGACGCCCTGGAACACGCCCAGCCCGCTTTCGGCCAATGGAGCCTCCTCATTTGTCTCCCATACTTCCCAACGAATGGCCGAACTCTCTGCACATGCGGCTCTGGGTAGCTCTAGAAGAGCGCTCTCGGAGGCTACCGTGGCCACGTGGCGCGCGCTGAGGAGCATTCTTCGAAGTCACAGCGCGAGCTCAAGGTAGCAATTCGCGACTCCAGCAAAAACGACGTCACCAAGTGGGAAAACACGGCACTGGACGGGACAGGTCCTTTTACGATTTCTGCTCGTCTCTTGTGGTTGGTCGCGTTGGCCACCGACGTAAAGCGAGGGAAGTTGCATTGGTTGTGTTTGCAGCAACGAAAACAGCAGCAATGACAGGGCCGCAGGGAAAACCATGAGTCATAATGGCCTAACGAATTAGGCTCGCCTTGCATTGCTTCTCATCGTTGTGTGTAGGGCGAACAGTTGCCCCGGTGACTTTGTCATTACTGTCGTATCAGTAGTTCGTTGCATTTTTATGGAATTTAATGAATCAAGTTAAGAGTGGGAGACGGGGAAATGAGAAGAGTGTCGAGTGGACAGTCGTAAATATGTTCTAGCCTTATTCATAGAGTTTGGTAGGACCTTTCAAACAATAAGTCATATTATATATCTAGATAGATTAGACAGTATTGTCGTTCGGGAAAATGACGCAGGACTTATTACAGAATTATCTTAATGACCGGTGTCAGCCTGGCCGTATTAAGGTAAGGGCTAAGGGGTGCTGCAGCCCAGGGCCCCAGGCCGCCAGTGGGTCCCGTGCTGGCCCTCAGATCGTTGAAAAAAAATGCTAGTCGGTTTGAGTTAAGAACAGCTCGGACCTTAAGGAGGAACAAAACTCAGAGGAGCCTATGGGCCCTGGCTTGCTGGCGTGCTTCGTCTCGTACCCCCTCTCCCCCACTCCCTTTCTTTCTTTTTTTCAATGGTGAAACAGGTGGATGCTATAAAGTTCCCTTCTCGAGACGAAGCAGGTGTTTGTGAACTCTTTGTAAAAGACTTTGCTAGAGCAACAAAATGTAAGCATTGCCTCCCACACTCCTTGTCTGTCGGAGGGAGCAAAGCTGTCGACGCTGGCGGTCCCGTTGAAGTCTCTTGTAGTTGAAACCAGACAGGACGGTCACGGAGTTTTCTATTTACTGGGGCCCCTCGACGGGTTTTACGGACAATGGTGGGTTGGAAGGCAAGCAAGTGTTGCCGAAGTCTACACATTATATTTTGTTTACTTTTGGTATTTTAATGTAGTTCCATACGGAAACTTTCCTCTGAAACGACAAGTTTAAAACAAGCAAAAAGAAGTATGGATGAACCTCTCGCCATCTTTTTACTAACCACTAACAGGCGCTTCAAGGAGCCGGCCTTGAGATGTCCCCTAAACGTTTTCGAGAGGCCGTGACTGCAAGCAACAGTTCTGGAGCCAGTGTGTCTTATCTGCCAGTGCGAGACAACACTTTTTCTGCCATCGAGTGATATGATCACCGCAATTTTCTTTCCAAGCCTCTAAGCTATAACCAATTATTTTTGCTTAGAGTAACATGTTCAAATGAGTGCGAAATTATAAATTACTACAATTAGAACAAACAAGACCACTTCCAAAACTAATTGAAACATTTTCCTTAAAATAGACAGCACGTAGGGAGAAGAGCTTAAAAATATATACCTGATCCTCATAAGAAATGCCTGCGAACGTGCCCACATGATCAGTGGTGGGTACATTATAATCGCATTCAGTCTCAATAATTTATTTTAATATATGACTGCAGAAGTCCGTTAGTTTGGAATCCGATAATTTCGTTATTAGAAGAAGGTGGACGAATCGGTTTGTGCCCTAAATACTTTAACCACCAAAATTACTTTGTTGTCCATGTTGCTTTACTGTTTAAGTGAGTAATGAATTAAAAAGTGCTAGTTAGAGAAGCTAAAATCAATCGAAGCAATTACTAGAATAAAACACCATATTATCGAGACAGTTCTTCAGTCGCGACTCGCGCGGCATGCCTTTTGAGGCAGCGAAATTGATTGTTTTATTTATATTTTGTAATATGAATTTTGCGGGTATTGTTTCGGTTACTGTCTAACGCAATTTGGGACCAAGTAATCATGCCCCTCGACATCAAGGAGGTCATCTGTGGCAATCTCTTAACTCAACATCATGATGAATTTGTGCCAGCCTGGCAGAGAAACGTATTGTATAAATAGGTTTGTGGACATGGTCAAGCAAGCTCAAGGAACGCGGAGTTATCATTTTCAACTATTCAACGGAAGTTTACGAGGTCGTATGGAGCTGCTCAATGTGTGCTACATTCTTAAAACTTTTCCCCAATCGTTCGTTTTTTCTCGTTTTGTAAATGAGCGATTCCACTATTTCCGAAACAGTCCCTAATCCACAATCGCATCTGCTTGATTTCCACCCAGTTAAACTTGATTTCCTCATCATGGAATCTACCGATACAAAAACCTTCTAAGATGTGTCATTAAATGAACGATATTTGTATTTCATAACGACGTGAAATATACATCCGTCATTGTCGTTACCACCACCACCACCGTCATCATTGTCAGTATTATTCTTATCATTAGGGGCCTCATGAACAGCTTTAGCCCAGGGCTCTGAAATTCCTTAATCCGGCCCTGTGTGTCAGATAGTACGACTAGGCTGAAAATATAGCCGAGAAATGATAGTCAAGCAGAGATTACAGTACTCAGTCCACTGTTTCTAATTTATACGTTAATGAGACACCCCAGGTCAAATTAAAAAGTGAGCTCTTTTCAATTTGCAGACGATACAGTAACTGTATATGCATACAAAACTTACGAAGTAGCTGCAAGAACGACACAAGA
>JAZHYW010027198.1:0-29724 GCA_037355805.1 Ixodes ricinus | reverse complement strand
ACTCCAACTTGGTTTGGATTAACGAGAAATATAACCGTAGAATGCAGGTTGATGTGGAGAACTCACGCGTGATTCTAGAAATTACTCCCACCTTACGCAAAGGGCCATTTATAAGGTTGTTAACATGTGCAGTAAAGTATAATGAAGACTCTATGTACACACCAAGATCACGCGTGCGCTCTACTCTTCCCAGGGGATCCTTGCCGATCTGCTGACAAACACTTTTTTTACCTTTCTCGACAAAGACATAATAACGGTTTTAGAATGATTGAGCGTTAGCATGTTCTGACGAGCATGCACACACGCCTAAGATCCTCCATACGCTTTTCACAGTCTTTCAAAGGATATGATCAGCTTAAACAACTTGACATAATCTGCATATTGCAAGATGACCTAATTATGAACGATTGAGTTCAAATCATTATTAAAGTATTAAAAAAGATCGGCTTAAGTATGGAGCCTTGCGGCACACCCGAAGAAGAAACATAAGGCCTGGAGTGATGTCAAGAAAACGAACAAAATTGTGTCTATTAGGCAAATAATCCTAGAAACAGGGAACAATTGGAGGTACTCACACGGTAGGATTCTAGTTTGTGTGCAAGAGGCGAATGGTGTAGCAGATCAAAAGCCTGGGAAAGGTCAAAATATATCAATGTCTACCTGTCCACTTTGAGACACAGCAGGCGAAAATAAATAAGAAAGACACCAGATTTGACTCAACAGACCATCCACTCGCATAAAGCCGTGTTGTGAAGGGCTTATCTTATGCTTTAAGAAGTCTGGGATACGCTGAAACAAAACTAGGTTTTATATTTGAGCAAAGGGACCGTTACGCGAAAACTAAGACGTTTGAAATATACCACGTTCTTATTTGAGGGTATATGAAGTACAGTTCATAATTGTAAGTACACAACAAATAGACCGAAAATATACACTTCTTTTTGTTTTACTTAGTACAAAAATATAATTCTGAAAATCTTTTTAAAATGCTTTTATTGAAATTATATTTGAAGTTCTGCATGCGTTTTGAAATATGTAAATACTAAATTAGTAGGCAAAAAATACCTTTCATATAGATTTCTTAAAATATTTATTTCTTTCATGCAATATATACTCCAACCTAAGGTAAAAATGCAGCGATCAAAAATATGTGCAGAATACTCTTAAAATACCTGGAAATCGTAAATACTGTTGTGTTATGCTACTTTAAAAGTGTTTTGACTACAGTACTTGGGCTGTTTGACTAAACTACCAAAGTATTGAAAAGCTCGCTTATCAGAAGTTCACTTCAATCAGATGTGGAGTACACGAAAGTGCCTAAATACAACATTTGATTCAGATTTGTCGATTAGTTTGCTTAATTGAGTTGTGCAGCATCGCACTGATAAATTAGCCCAGTTTATGTTATTGTTTTCTCTTTTTTTCTATCAGGAACACACCTGATAAATTTCTTCCACACTGATCACAAACGGGTTTGGAAACTACAACCACTAACACTTGCTGATGCTGCAAAGCTTCATGCAAGTGCCACGAACATATGTTTGAGTCGTTGTATTAGCACAATGTTAATTCACTGAATGTGTATACTCACCATTGTGCGGTGCGCCCCAAACCTAACGCCGTCCCGAGATGGTCGGTTTCTTTACTTTTTGAGGCTATTCCTGAACCTACCGGCCGAACTAGTTGGTGAAGATTTGCGTCCCTGATGAAAACAGCCAGGGGGATGTATTCCAGCAGATGCAGCGGTCAATTTATCTTTGGGTTGCATGTAATAGATCAATATTTCCAAAACCGACTGGCGGCGTTAAGTTTGAAGAGCACTCGTGGTGTGAGTAGTGACTTCAATATTGTGACGTTAATGACCATATTAAATGGTCAACTAGCAAATAAAAGCTAAATAACTATTTTAAAGTGAAGAAACTGCCATTGCTCGCTTCGTCTTGAGTGGGGCTATGCAGAGAAGCAATAACATTTCTTCTAGGAGCCATTTTGTCGATATTGTTTAGCGACTACGCCGAATTATTATCAGTTCTACCACTGCTTTTTAGAAGTGAGAGATATTGTCCACGAACTTCAAAACACCATTTCCCTTTGACAAACTCCCAAGGAGAAGATCGAATACTTGGAACCTTAACAAGTCGCAGAGGTGGTCACCGGCCAAATGATTACCGGCAATATGTTGGCTATATAAGGCTCTAGAGCTGTCAAAGGGACTGCGATTCAGGTGTTCAGTGCGTCGTGGGGTTTGGGTTCGTTTCTAATGTGAAATTGTTGGATGTATTTAGTAGTGCCATCAAACACAAGGACACAATTTACTAACAAAATGAAAAAAACATTTGTAGCCTGTTTTTTAATACACAAATAGCATCTTGAGGAGAGGATATGTATTTTTGCTATATTTAAATTATTTCTGATTAATATTTATGAACTATCTAGACATGCCTTACGTGCGTACTTCGAATCTGGACAAAATAATACAGAGGGAATACAAAAATGAATATTCCTATTCAATATATTTCAACTTCGTTTCAAGTATGGCGTCTTTTTGCTAAGGGGAGATAGCAACGACACAGGTCTGTGTTTTTTTTACATTATCCGCTTTTGCCATTCCTATGTACTGGCAGATAATAGAGTTCTTCCACAGGAAGGAAACGTAAGGCTCCTAAAGACAAGTTAAATATGTCGTTAAGAAGGCCGCAAAAATAGAAGAACATTCTTTAATAATGAAGCCGCAGTGCCGTCAAATGCAACTGCTAACTTTGGATTCAGTTTCCTGATTACATGTTCAATATCAGTAATTTCATAAGATAAAGTTTACAGGTTATCACTGGCAATTAATATGTGACACCATGCACAGGCAGTTCATTTAGGAAGTAAGAATAAACCGAAACAAATTACTCACGAATGCATTTGATAGATCTTCGAGGCTCAGACAGCATATTACCAAACGAGTCAGCTATGTTTTTGATGACAAAGTTGCAGTTGTGCGGTCTTTGGCATATCGCCTAAAAAGCATTGTGTCATGATTTAAGCTACTGCTCTACTGACTCACGGTGTGATATTTTATCGCGCTTCAACGATGTCTCAACTAGCGCACGCGACTCAGTAAATTCTAGGTACCAAAAAGCGGAATTTGCGACCTTATATTTTCGATGACAATGCAATTATTTTCTTAGAACTAATCTAAGCTCCTTGGAGTACCAGTGCGGATAACGACTTGTGTAAGGACGCTTTATGGGAACGAACCTTTCAAGTGCATCGACTGTGTTGTTTGTGAACACTTCAACGGCATGATTTACATCGGTCATACTATGCAAATGGAAGCCCAATCTGCATTATCTAAATGTTCATAAAGACCAAAGTAATCGCCTATTGAGAAAGCAAGCGACTCACGGTTTTTGTGCTTTACCTTCCCCCAAGAAATCATAAAGGAAACAGAAAAGGAACATGACAGACATCCGGTAAAACAAGCGGATTGGGAACAGACATCAGGCTGTCGATAGGAAAGTTGGCCAAGGCCAGATCCAGCACATGTCCTGCTCAGTTATGAAGAGCGTTCATTTGGGTAAATCCGAGAAGGTTAAAAAGATTAAAGAAGGGCATTCGTTTTAAATGATGCACCATGAGCAGACAGTGCAGGATGTACCAAATTTCAGTTTAGTTCAGGAACATTAAAGTCACCAAATATGAGTATACGATGTTTATGCACATCCAATTTATCCCTAGCATATTCAATTGGTCAGAAAACGTAGATCCGTCGACATTAGGAGGAAAATAAAAAGTGCGTAGAAGTGAGCTATTGTTATCACGAAGAGGCATTTCAATCCAAACGGGCTCGCACTCGAATTCGAGATCAAATCGGCAAGTAGCCCGTAAATGTTTCTTAACCGCAATTAGTACTCCACCACCAAATTTAACGGAAAGTTATTCGTAATCTTGATCTCGATCGATGAAACACTACTATGAAATCGGGAGGAGTATAGTCTAGGGATGCGAATGAGCTATTTAATCCAAGTTTCACTTAAATAAATGATATCGTAATCACCTAGAACCACGTTATTGAAATAAATTGGAGTCTTCGTACGCAGGCCACCGACGTTTTGATAAAACGCTGAACAATTCATTTGACAAGCTAGTTGGGCGTTGCTGTGTCACGAACATCATTGCGCCCTGCAACATCGAAAAATGGCCTAAAAAGGAGCCCATTGGCCAAACGGCCGCATTGTTCACTCTGTCGAAGTCATCCTCGTTCACAGCAATGCGAAACGGCGAGTAGCTTTTGTGTCTAGTTTTAACTTGGTGCATGCAAAAGGATTTTCCGTCCAAAACTGCCGTTAGCACTTCCCAACACCACTACACGTAGTGTCAGGATCGAGACGCGAAACAGAAAGCGCCTGGAGCCTTGGTGTTCTAGGGGCTGACGATAGCTTACTGCACGCGCAGGAACCTGAGGATGGCTTGATTTTTGTTCCGTTGGATGAGCATGAAGTCATCGGCATCTCCAGACGCCTTCGGCACGGTCACCGCGGGTGGCAGTATGGAGGATCCAGCAGCGACACCAGATTTAGAAGTATTACGCAAATGGGCTGCAGTAAAACTGTTTCCGGACACCTTCAGAGTGGTTGATGCAACGGACCGGCCTGGTGAATCTTTCCCAAGAACCTCCGCGCAGTTTGCTGGCTCAAGGCCGGGTTGCGCAGACGGGGTTGTAGTCGGCCGTGGCTCAAAGTTTTGGGCAGTAAAACGAGCGAGTATTTCCCTGTTTTTTGACAGATGCAGGAGCAGAAACCCGTTTTCCGCCTTGACCGAGAAAATTCTTTGACGAGAAGATCAACCTTGTCATGTAGTGTCACCAACAAGTCTTTCAGACAGCCACACGCGCTGCAGTTTCCCACAAAGATGCTCACCGATGCCACGTCACAATCATCAGGAGGGCGTTGTTCTGTGATAGCATTAACTTCATCGGAACCATTGCGCCTTGTGCAAGATTTACACTTTGTAATATAATCGTTATTTCCATTTAAAGGAAATGGTGGAGCACAAGGGAAAAAGCTTAAACAAGAAGCTTGACTAGCCCTCAGCCCCATTCGGCAGCCATTGAACAAACAGTTTTCGTGCAATCAGAAAAAAGTAAGAGAAAGAAAATCATATACATAAAATTATACATTATCAAATGGGATAACAGCAACAAGACACAGAACGCTTAAATATGTAAAAATATGTTACGCAACTCTTTAGGAGATATCGTTTCTATATTTCTATTTTCTTCTTCAAATGTTGTTTAGAAGCTTTGGAATTAAATACCGAAGCATTTGCTGCCCATAATTTGACCTGCATGTGGGAACCTTCCAATATTCATTATAGCGGGTCAAATAAACCGTATTATCCTTTTGGTATCAGTGGTATCAACACTTGCAAGTGCTGATACCACTCTGCGTGAAGTAATCGTAGCCAGCCTCCCACAACGTCGATGCACTTACAGTGAAAGCGGGTACCGCAAGGCCCCGAACATCGCAGGAATTGCATCCGGCCGATTAACGCTTCGGAGCACGCCGAGCATACGTCCTTCGAGTAGGGCCTGTTGCCAGCAAGGGAGCGCGTGAGCATGCGACTGCTCTTATTCAGTGCACGACGCTGAGTGAGGGCAGTCGCATGAAGGCAGTTTTGTCTAAAACTCTGCGACTGGGTGTCACGGTGAGGAAAAAAATGTCAGCCATCGTGGCTCATATTTGACACAGAGAAAAAGAGTAGAATAAACCGCTTTCCTGCGACGTGCTAAAGATAAGCCAAACGATCGTTGTGCCGTTTTCCTCCTGATTAAGTTTCGTTTTCTTTCATTAGAATAACAGCAGTACCGCGTTTGTAACAGCAATAGCTTCGCGGCAACTTGACCCTCTATGTTTTGCAAGGCCTGCTACGTGCTTCCGAAAATTCAATTAAAAAGAAATATCTCGCTCTATACATGGTTGAATAATCCAATAATCGTTTACTCAAACTGAAACTCCAGGGCATGCCGGTTTGGTGGCTCTAGTAGAACACTTCTTTTGTTTAGTTTAGAAATCTCAGCTGATGTGAAAAAAGTAAAGGATTAATATTAACTCATTACTCAAAAAAGTGTTTGAATTACAGGATCGGTTCATCTCAAGAAATGTAATGAAGCCGTTAAAAAATGTCAATAAAATTTAATTGATTACAAGTGAATTGTAACGCGTTGCGAATAAGTCCGCCCTCAATCCCCATCTACGAAAAGGTCCTAATAGGGCCTTCTCGTAGATGCCTAGCGAATGTGTGCTCAACCTGCACTCAATGTTAAGGCACAAGTTCCTACTGGTTTCCGTTAGCATCGCATAGCTTTTGTAAAAGTCCTAAAGATCCCTAATGGTAATTCTGATCGCTTTTTTCTGTTGCGAAGTCTCTTGTGCTGCAAAATAATTGTAGACGGAAACTGCGGCGCTCGACGTCGAAACTGATCGTTTCAAGCAGAATCGGATTATGAAAATCAGACACAACAAGTCGGCGTTTTCTACCGGTATAGTGTTTAACAACAACTTGTATTTCCTGTTCACACTGAGTGAATTGAGCCTGAACACCCATGTATTGTATACGTCTTTAGACACTTATTATTATTTTATATCGCAATTATCGTGAAGACAGCGTGCATGTAGCTTCACAGGGTCTACGGTACGGTTCGGTGTCCTTTGAAAAGAGAAGATTGTCCACGGTGTTTTGCCATTTGAACGTGAATGTGCAGATGGTCATAGGAACGTGAAGACACACTAAACTTTGGATGATCCGGACAGCTTGTCATATTTATTTATATAAATAAATGTTACAAGAAGTGTGCGTGAGTTAATAATAACATTTATTTCCAGACATACATGTTTCTGAGGGTATACGGCAAAAGAACACAAAAGGAAATTTGCAAAAGGCAGATTAAACTGCTTACGTGTGGGAATGCGAAAGCATTGTACTTCCTTTGGTGAAACGTTTTCGATTTATGTTTTCGACATGCATCGACGTTCTTTCTGCTGATTCGGTGTATGACGCGCGGGAGGCAGCGCGCTCATTTTATACACTCATGATGTGGCGTCACCTTCTCTCCATAGCATGCGCCGTCACGTGCCCAATGACTGACATGCACAAGGCAACACCTTCAGTCAGCCAAATGGCTGCGACGTGACGTGTGCAATGAGGCACGCACTAGGCACACCTTTAGTCATCCAGAACCGTGGAGCCGCCGTGGATTCGGGAAGCATGCCCGTCTCGCACCCCGGAGGCCCGGGTTTGATTCCCACCCTGACCGAAATGTAGCAAAGTTTCTTTCCCAAGCCATTAATTCATTTTGTTTACAGGAACCTCCCTGAGAAATATGACCTCAATCCGAGCATTTTTTCTGTATTGTACCCTGCGCCCGGTCATTTTTGGTACCATCGCTCGGTCATGCCGCCGACGACGCCGGACCTTGGCGTAATGCGGCAAATAATCTTTTCGTATTAGGAAGCCTTTTGACGGAGCCATCAGCCCCTTTTACAGAAGTCAACGGTGTGCAGGACCTGTGTGATCATAAAAAACAGTACTACAAAGAATATTCAAAATTTATATTAGCATATACATCCTAATCACAATAATTAATATCAACGTCATCAAAAGTTTCAAACAAGAAATCGTTCACATCCACATTATTGAGATTACATTCATTACCATACAATATCAGCGTTAATCTAAAATTCTCTATTTCTGCTGCATTCAAAAAGAAAAATTTATATAAAGATACACGAAATACAGAGGTTTATTTTTTAACATAGAATATCAATAAAATTAATTATTTATATAAAATATAAAAACCACTACAAACAAATAAAACCTTTGAAATCTGCTACTCACTCGCGTAATTATTTTTAAGTGGTCACGAGGGCTAAAAAATACGCTTTTACTATTTTCTTGAACATGCTGTTTCTTTTACTTTGGCGTACTATTTGAACAATATTGGGGTGGTTATTAATAAGGTTAGATTATTTCTATTTAAGTTTATTCAAACTATCATCAAAATGATGAGTTATATAAAGCGCAACTCTGAGCACCCGTCTTGAAAAAAATATTGTGTTATTGTTTGTTTTATCATAAATAAAAATGCAGCCCAAGACTACAAGGTACAAAAGCAGAAACAGGCATGCTAAAAGTGCATGGCCATGGGGCATGGTTGGTGTTCGATTGATTTGACCGGTGACAACAAATAGCACTATAAGACATCGAGCTCTGTGGCATAGTGTTTTTTGGCTTTCCTTGATTGGCCTCATTGACCTGTTATGCTGGCTGTGCTCTGACTAACAGCGAAAATAAATTTAAACATTTATGTCATACAAAAGCACTTTCGTTCACAAAATGTTGACAAGGCATGTCTTATTTATGCTCCTTATCGTTAGATTACATTTCTTCATGGATTGATTGAATATGTTTTAATCCTTGAATAGCTAAACCATAGCTACCGGCTCGTGAGCCTCTCACGAAATCGCTTTGCTAACCCTGCAGCGAGGAACAAAGCTAATATCAAAGAACAAAATTTTTTCCAACTTGGCACTCTCGCTCGGGTAGATGAGCTAGCTGGGCTCCGCTTCTGGGCAAACTGGGCACTGCTAGCAACACTGGCACGTTCGCTGGCAGGCGTGTCAGCGGGAGCACGCGCTGAGCGATCAACGTGCACGGGGAGCAGCAGAAGGAGGAAATTAAGAGCAGAGGGGGAACATCAGTGCCACGAGTCAGTTTATGGCCATGCGGATGAGTGCGGCCATCTGGCGGTTGAACTAAGGGCTTGTTTCAGATGGCCGCCGTGGGACCGCCGCCTTAAAGGGACTTGTAAATGTATTTCAGTGTTGTTTCTATTCCACGTTATTTGAAACAATGGCTTGCTTTTTTTAATTTGTTTTCGGATCTCTTTCAGAGTGTAGTATATATACTCAGAGTCAACTTTCCGTGGCATTTTCGAGGATCATAGCTCGCGGGCAGCTTCAATCAGTGCTAAAAATAGGAAAGGTCATCCGCCCCTACATTTGAATGCAGTGCCGCAGAAAGGCGTTTCCGAGTATAGCTAACCATTGTGCGAAATTTCTCTTTGTATTAATGCGTTAATATCAACCACAATAATTAAAGTATATATTGTTTGCTCATTCCTCCGAGGAGATTGAATATCAGCTTATCAAATCCTTCCAATTCCAAGGCGCTGTAAACCCGAACTCCCGGAGTCAGAAAGTCGGAACACGATTCATACTGACATAATTTATGAGGGTTGCAAAATTCTTCGTAACAATGGAAAAAAAAAAAGTGAAAGCCGTTTACAACTCCCTGTAACGCCGAATTAGAGCGCAGCTCTTGAGGAGGAGGAGGGAAGGGTACGGAGGGGGAAGCAAGTGACCTCGGGGGGGGGAGGGGGGTAACGTGACGTCACTGATGACGTCATCAATGATGATGACGATGACGATGCGGATGCCGATGACGTCATCAGTGACGTCACTGATGACGTCATCAGGGATGATGACGATGACGATGCGGATGCCGATGACATCATCAGTGACGTCACTGATGACATCATCGGCATCCGCATCGTCATCGTCATCACGTGACCTCGGGGGGTCACGTGACCAGGGGGCCACGTGACCTGGGGGTCACGTCACTGATGACGTCATCGGCATCCGCATCGTCATCGCCATCATCACGTGACCTCGGGGGTCACGTGACCTGGGGATCACGTGACCTGGGGGTCACGTGACCTCGGGGACCACGTGACCTGGGGACCACGTGACCTGGGGATCACGTGACCTCGGGGTCACGTGACCTGGGGGTCACGTGACCTGGGGGTCACGTGACCTGGGGGTCACGTGACCTCGGGCGGTTACGCCGACGCCGACGGCGACGCCGACGGCGACGCCAACGGCGACGCCGACGGCGACGGCGACGCCGCTCAAGCCGGAAACGGGCGCCTAAGAGCTGCGCTCTAAAACGAAAGCAGTTTACAACTCCCTGTAACGCCGAACTAGAGCGCAGCTCTTGAGGAGGAGGAGGGAAGGGTACTGAGGGAGGGTAAACTCCTCCTCCCTCCTCCTCAACTCCTCATCCTACCAAATACTCCTCCTCCCTCCTCCTCCTCTCCTCCCTCCTTCCTCCTTTTTTCTCCCCTCCTCCTTCCTCCTCCCATTCCTTTCCCCCTCGTCCTCCCCCCTCCTCCTTTATCCTCCCCTCCTCCACCTCCATCCCCCTCTTCCTCCTCCATCTCCTGCCTCCTCCTTCATCCTCCCCTTCCTTCCCCTCCCTTCCTCCTCCTCTCTCCCCCTCCTCCTCCCTCCCCCTCATCCTCCCCCCCTCCTTCCTCCTCCCTCCTCCTTCCTCCTCAGCTTCCTCCTCATCCCTCCTCCTCCTCCTCCTCCTCCTCCTCCTCCTCCTCCTCCTCCCTCCTCCTTTCGCGCGGTGCATTATGGGATATTTCCCATGATGCACCGCGCGCGCTACGCCGACGCCGACGCCGACGGCGACGCCGCTCAAGCTGGAAACGGGCGCCTAAGAGCTGCGCTCTAAAAAGAACTTGACACAGAAATTTGGGAAGCTTACGTAGAACTTGTTGACCAACAAAGAAATGTTTATTTTTTAATTTCTTTTTTGTTGGGCAAAGAAGTGTTTATTAGCCTTCGATATTTGCGATGCCTGCCAAGTAATTTTAAATCTAAAACAGCACACAAAGCAGTACGCTGACGGTTTATATCGTTATGTCATTGTCGCCTACGGTCCGGACAACATCCAAAAATTGTATGCGTATGTTTGGGACGCAGTTAGTCCCCCAAAGCTTAATGCGAAGAAAAAGCAGATAACGTGGCACTTTAAGAATAAAAGTAAATACAATGAAAACAGGTGGTCTCCTATGTGCGTAGACCACCTTAACACTAAAAAAATGCGGTTCTTTTTAGCGCACGGGTGCTGACAAGAACCTGACTAAGCAATATATTACCGCAAACAGGTATCCTACCGTCTGCAGCACTTACGATTCAGTGGCGCACAAAGTTCATACAAATTGTAAGAAACAAAATTATTACCTTGGTGTAATGGAGCATAGCTCAGTTTTAACAATTCACTAATAAACTAACACCAACACACAGAATAAAATTACAAGTGAGAGATGCCAACTTGGGCCCATTCAGTGATGGAAGATGCGCGTGCTCTTGCGTCGTCGCTGGGACGAGGAATTTCGCTAGCGCTTGGCCTGTTGTGTCGACGCTGTTCAGCACAACAGTCACTGTCGAGCGCACAGGCATTGGAAGATCTGGAATCAACGCTTCGATGCCCCAACTGCGGCACTTTTAGCTTTGGCCACTACTACAATTGATACCTTATGGCAGCGAATAATATTTAGCAAGTGCTGCAATAAAGCATCAATTGTGCAATATGTTACTGTGTAAAAATTTAGTGTTGATTGATGAAACAAATGGACTTTGTATTCCAAGAAATCTCTCGAACACCGTGTCATCAGCTCTAAACGTACCCCCCCCCAAAAAAAAAAAAAGAAAAAAAGAGTAGAGAAATTGTGATATATTAGCGTCTTTCAGATGGAATATTCATAAAAATACTAGACAGATTTTATAAAGTAAATAAAATCAAATAAAAATTTTTAGGTAAACTAATTGTAGAAGGACATCTAAGGGTTCATCACGCAATTGTACGAACTAAAAAAAAATAACAAAAGCGCACTCCGGTGGTGAAAAATTATCATATATTTTGTCAAACAAAAGAAAGGTGAACGACGGAGCGACAGGCTTTCGCCCTCGTTGCTCCAGTTAAGGGAATCCAGCTGAAGCTCTGGAGCAGACTGTGGTGTGCTTCGAGCAGTGCCGGTGCCATGTGGCCGGCCCTTTACGTTAAACGAGACTCGTGCCGATGTCTTCAGTATTCGCCCTCATGCAGCGCTTATCGCCAAATTCGCAATGCGGCACGTGCATTTCGAAGTCCCGGCCACGACAGGTGACAAAATAAGATGAGCCTTGGATGAACACAACAGTGATCTAATGATTCACACAGTAGTTCGGTATACATAACATATTACTTCACTGGTGAGCCCTTACAAAGGTTTTAAAATGTATGTACAGTATTTTCAACTCTGTGAAGCCGCAGCGATTAGCACCGGATGTGCATAAAATACTGCAACGACTCAAGCAATTCGATGCCAATTTTATTTTCGAAAAATGTGGGTCACTTGGCACCATCTCTACTTTCGCATCACCCATAAGCTTTTCACGAACCTAATCTTCATTGTCGTCAGAAGTGGGTTCTTTAAAGGTAATATTATAGATATTTATAAAAGTGAAGCCGCAGTACCATAAAAACATCGATTTCGTGAAAAAAAAAACAACGAGTGGCTGGCCAAAGAGTGTTGCAGTGGGAACTACACTAAGTTTAACATTACGTTCGATCGCGGCGAATGCTATGAGCCCCAAGGGGAAATCATGCATTCAAAAAAGCACAACATCATGGCGTGCTTTATATACAGTTGAGAGAATCAGCCGGTGTTCGCCGGTTTTTTGTGCGTGCAAGTCCGGCTACTGGGCCTTTCAAGCGCAAAGAGCACGCCATAACGGTGCCCTTTTTTAATATCGCATTCGGCCCAAACAATGACCTCGATGGACCACACTGAAAACAAAGTATAGCTAACTGCACACGCGGGAGTGAGAGGCTGCCGCGATTGCAGTTTATTGCAAATAAACAACTCGTTCGTTGTCGGAATCTCAGAGTAATTCGTCGGGTGCGACGCCATCTAGCCCAAGTGTGATTTCGTGATAAATAGGTGCAATGTTGTTACGGTTGCAGGAATTAGTGTCATTTCAGCACCTCTGAACACAATCGACTCCGGATGGCTTCTAAGTAGCATTGATGAGCTCGTACTCCAGAGCACTAACGCAGGCTCTACACTCTGTAAGTCCTACAGACTGACATTCATCGTTACGCACAGTGAAATAAATATAATATTTTGAATAAACTCGAAACTTATAACTTAGGCTACTTCCCGTTTCATTGTGCACTAAAATTGACACTTTAAGATGACAACTCGGATTCCGGCAAACGAACACTCGCGCTAGAAATGCACATATGAAAGCCAAGAGCACGGGCTAGGTCGAGCTCGTAGCTTTGGCTGCAGCCTCAGCTTAAGCTGCAACCCCACCGTGCATGACGGTTTGTTGCTTTTTTGACGTTTTATAACTTTCTTTCTATGTATCATGCGATTATAAAGTTAAGGTCAAGTTAAAGATCTGTTTTTCAGCAATACTTTAGTGTTTCGATATTACGAATTTTTTTAGTTGTTAGTTAATTATTCAGCTTTTTAGAAGACAAGAGTCTTTAATATTGAAAAAAGCTTTCTCAAGTTATGGCGTCAAATCGTCTACAATATTTTACATCAGAGTTTGGTTGAATATAATGAAGTAAAATGTAAGCAAGAAAATGTACAGATAAGTTAAAATTTAAAATAAAAAATAAATTTGAAAATGGTAGTATTTTAGAGTGCTATAAAACGGAATGACGAAAACTAATCAAAATTACAAGACATTAAATTACGAAGCATCCTTAGATGTTACATTTCCCAGAACTTCAGTATTGATATATTATACATTAAGAATGTTATTAAACCTCAAATTTTTCACATTCAGTTACGGCAAATTGCAGTTTCTGAATGTAAAACACAGATGGCGACACGCGTTTAGGAATAGCTTCATGTGCATTTACCGTCGTCTGCCGCTTGGAACGGAATGTGAAAGACAGAAAAATGCCAGATGTCAGGGTGTGCCTGGATGCCCGCAGTGAGCGAGCCAGAGATGTCAGAACAACAAGCGCGTGGCTGAGGGTGCACCACAGCTGCTTTTGCGCGCGTTCTACACTGCTTTGTGTACCACGGTGGAGGAAACACATTTTTCCACCGTGGTCGGTACATATGCCTGACGCGATACAAATGAAAAGGGCGCTATGAAAGGGATTCCACCATTTGTATTCCTGCCACGTTAGCGTAAACTTTTGAATTTTTTTATCACTTGCGAAAATCATTTCCGCAATCAAACAATGCTTGTCGGAATGTTTCGAATATATTTTGGTTCAGAAACCACCTCGGTGAATCTTCAGTGGCAATGATATTAAAACAAAACACAAAACATTAAAACGTCTTAGTGTCTCTGAGCCAACCGGCTGGCCCATGAATTCATATATGTCGGCTTTAGATACCGGCAGAGCTTCCCGCAGTCTGACGGAGGCCACTCTGAGATTTCGGTTGCATGCCAAAAGATCTCCAATCATTCAAAATAAACCCGCAATATTTTTTTTTTATTGAGGAGTGTGAGGTGATTTTTGTTGGTTTGGCTTGTACAACCCTAAGATCTGAATATTTGCTTTGCTTTACCTTAGTTCAGAGCGGAGCCAACGCTACGGGTTGATGGAGCCACTGAAGGAGCGCCAAGAGCGCGAGTACAAGCAGCTCGTTCTTTTTCTGTGCCTGTGAGGTCGGGCTAAACTAGAACCACAAAATAAGCTCTCTTCATAAACATTTTGGTGCCTAAAGTGATGGTTGTCAGTTATTTGAAGCTTTATCTAAAATCACAGGAGTCGCTTTTCCGTCCTCCACAAACGTTTAAGCAGTTTGCATCAAAGCTAAACAATATTACGTGAGCTTCCTAAAACCGAAACTAACGCTAAGGAAATAGCACTTTTGAATCGTGACGATCGGCAGTTGTGTTTGCTTTGTACTAACCACCGATAAGGCGGCGCACACAACAATACCGGGGTAAAGAGTATCGATTCTCTAAGCGTAGCTCACTTGGTTTAGCTCACTAGGCTAAACCAAGTGCGGTGGGAGATCGTTGGCCAAGTGTGTTGTGGCACCGCAGATCAGAGCACGTGGAGAAATGCACGACCGCGAGCTAAGTTCAAAGCACGGAGCTCACGCTGCAGAACCTGTAGTGTTGTCGGCGGTTGGCGCGACAGAACAGTTCTACCGGTGACTGTGTCGTAACCGTAGTATCGTCTTGTTACCCAGGTTGCTCTGCACTCGACCTATGTAACCGCGTGAGCCAGACATTCTGCGTTTCTCAACGTTCATCAGCCCGTGGAAGGACAGTAGGCAGTCCTTTCCTCGTTTCCTCTAAGAAAGTCAAGCCTCTGGAAGTTCGCTTACACCAACGCAAAGCCGCAGGTTCAAAACGTGGAGGATAAAGCGCGGGAGAACCAATTTTGAGTCCAATGCTTACTTGCTGATGCCGCAACATTCTCCGTTGAGCTGGCACATGACACGGCACGACCTCGATTCGACCGCCATATTTGCCCGATAGTGGCGTCCCCTATAGGTCGCTGGAGTCGCAAATAAGAAGCTAATGGCGGCGAAGCACCCGCTCATGGCACGCGTCTTGCGCGTTTCCAGAAAAATGGTTGGCGGTACTTGTAAAAAATGCCTTTATCGAGAGCTTTAGCAGAGACCCTAGGTTGAGTCGCCCACCTGCATCCTACCGTCGTGCGATCGGTGTATGACATATACTGCGTGATGCACATTAAAGAGCCGGAGCTAACTGTTGTACTGCACTTTCTAAATTTAAAATCTACAACCCGTAACAATATCGTACTACGAAACTCCACTCTCTAAAAAAAAAAAAAAAAAAACTAACGACTAATTTTGAATGCGTAGTTACATAGCATGTTAATCTGTGTTCGACTGTTCGCGTTCGTTTTGTGTGTAGTATACACCTTTCGATTATGCGGCTCTTACTTAGGATGAAACAGACTACAGTTAAAGAAAGCACGTTAGCGCAAAAGACAAAAAAAAAGAAAACATAGGCGCACTTAATAAAAAAATGAAATAATAGAATTGATTAGAATTATGCTTTTTGAGCGCACCAAAAGCTATTAAAGCGAGCTCCATGCTTTAAACGATGCGCTTGTTTACTGGAAGAGCATGTTAAGGGCAGCATGCTCGTGCTTGAATGTTCCGCTACGCTCGCACGAGAAAACCAGATACTTTACTGGAAATCCATTTAGTTAAACAAAGCTTAAATTCTTTATATGTTCAATTGCCTCAGTTTTCACGGGACTACACACTTGTTTATGTAATATTGTTTCCGTTTCCCACTGCGATTCAGTTCGTACTCTTGTGTGCTACATACATTAGAGACCAAGGTAATCCAGAAACATTCTATATCGCGGACTGCGAAAACAAAACAAAAAAATGTTCTTTGTTACGTGTGCCACAATCAATATAAAATAATCTAAACTTGCAAATGTGGCCGCTTGCGTCAGTAAACAATGTTTTTTGACAAGAACAACTGCGATTGTATGAAATCACGTCGGAAAAACGCGTTCTAAGCACGCGACCGTTGGCATGCAGTGAATACTCATAATCGGCGCCGAGATGATTGGTTTCTGTCAGCAGGTGGAATTAATCTCTCAACCCAGAGCTAGAATGTTTCATTCTTTCTGTTGTAAGCAATCAGGAGACAACATACACAAAATCTGAGTGTAATAAAGTAGTATGAACATGCAAACATAACGGCCTGAGCAGTAGATGTGTACAAGCTTTAGCTATAAATGCATCCTTAAATTTCGATACGTACGACACTAGTGTAAAATGTAGCGATGTTTCAGTCTTAACCAGCGTACCATGTGCGTGCTTACACTACATTTTATACAACGTCAAACTCTACCCATTTGCATATTTTTCATTTTGCACACCACTATCTGTGCGCATAAATCACCAAATAAGGACTGGCACATTGTTTAAGCTCTGTGCATGCTATCCACAGACCTAGAATCTTTGCCTGGCCAGCCATTGCATTTATAGTTGAACTCGTATTAAAATTAATTCTTATCATTTATTGCTGCTAGTTAATTTTTACAATTGGCGCGCGCTTTTATTATGACTCCCACTCAGTCCTACTGAGAGTTATTTTTTGCATTTTCCAGTCTCGATGTTTTCGTCAAAATAAACACCTAGCCAGCTAAATGAGACACATGACCCGCCATTCCTACAACTAGAGTTTTGAAAACCCAAGTATATCACCTCATCACGTTTTCCTGGAAATCCACAAAGTGCCAAACACCTGCACGACAAAAGGGCTCGGCCCGTCATATAAATCTGGTCACATTGAAATATGTGTAATTGGCCTCCGAACTCCCCACGACGGCTAACGGCACACAAGCAATTTTATATTTTTCAAGGCTTTGTTTGTTTTGTTGTGCCTGTGTCTCGCCATTTGGCTCAGGACGATTTTCCCGTTTTGTTCTGACCAGATTCGCTGGAGACGTGAGGTCTGAGCGTAGGCAACTGGCCGCCTTGAACGAGAACTAACGTGGCCATGTGCGTTCCAAAGAAAGCTCGCGCAGAGAAAAAAACAAGCGTAGGACCAGAAATGTCAATTTCAGGATATAGAAAAATACCCCACTGTATTAAAGCACCACCACATACGGTTTCTCACATTGATGCACAGGTCTGGAGGGCGATCCCACCACCATCTGTGGGTACAGAATCACACTAACCCAGGGTGGAGTTGCACCATGACGGCGGTCTCACGGCGGCCATCTTGAACAAGCCATTAGTTCAACCTCTAGATAGCGGCTCTCATTCGTGTGGCGCAGAGTTGTTTATAATCAGTGAGTTTTGCCTTCTTAAGGCAGCAGTCCCACGATCCCAACCATAATACCGGTAGCAACTGTGCTAACGCTGCTACTGGCAGCGTAAGCAGCGTTAGAACCTGTTTGCGGTGGAAATATCGCGGCTGTGCGCGTGCAACGCATTTCGATACTTTTCGCAAATAAATGGACCATTCATCATCACTCTTTTAGCGCAAAATGTGATAGGCATTTTTCACAGCGTACCGCACAGTAAAAAAACAAAAAATTCAGGTTTGAGTATTTTCAAAAACATTCCTTTACGCATTCCAAGTTTCTAGTTTTGTAATACATCCAAGACGCGTTCTTCTATTTTCGTTGATTAGATGAAAGACTCGTCTAGTTCCGTGTATACTTGTTTTTTTAATTAGCACACTCACCTTTTCCAAATATTTATTAAAAAATAACTTTTTTATGCGAATAGGAAGTGTCGTAACTCAGTTTCACTTCATTGCACAGCAACGAAATTTAAGGGTATGCTCCAGGTTAACATGGGTACTCTGCTTAAAAAAATATATTAGACGTGGAGCGACAGCGGTTCTCTCGTGAACACAACTTGAGTGTGATAAAATATCAAAGAATTCCCATCACGCGTTCATATTTTTCTTTTTTCAGGCCGCGTTCTGGCATCTGATCTCTTTTTTTGTGTCTAATTGTGTGCGAGACGAATTAACAAAAGCCACGTTTAGGCGGTGGTCCCACGGCCCCAACCATAATACATGTGGCAGATGTGATAAGGTTCCTGTCTGCGGCGCAAATGTCGCGTCTGTGCGCGTGCGTACGTGTGCAGTTCTTTTTGCAAATAAATCTCCAATTCATCATCACTTTTTTAGTGGAGACTGTGACACGCATTTTTCTAAACTTAACGTAGAAAAGTTATGTGATTTTCAGAAAATCACATAACTTTTGAATAAGGTGTGCTTTCGGAATGAACGATTGGCATCTGGTTGTGACCTAGAGCTACCTTTGGGCGGAGAATGAGCGTTAGGCGATGCGTAGTTTATTTTTGCAATAATAAAAAAAAAACTGTAATTTTTCTTATGACATCCTGTATCAGTTTTATTCCTGTGATTTATGCGCGCGAGTAGTGGGTGTGCACATATGGAAAAAAGATGCAAACGGGTAGAGTTTGCGGGCTTCTAGCTCCGATTCCTTCAGACCCTGTCTCCGGATGAATGTGACGCAGAAATACTTCGCTCTCGGCAAAAGGGTTTATTTTTTTTATTCATATCTACATACTGCAGCCCCGTCAGGGCTATTGCAGGAGTGGGGGGAAAATCACAGTTCACAGAATTCAATATTGAATAAGACAGAAAAAAACAAAACATCGTAAAATAGGATCAACCGCTGTCAACCGCACACAGAAATTCGTCTGGAGGTAATGAACGGATGTTACCGGGTAGCAGATTCCAATGTTCAATTGATCTAGGGAAAAAACTGTATTTAAACATGTCAGTGCGTGCATAAAATGGTGAAATGTTTAGGTCATGGTGGCTCCTTGTTGATGACTCTATATGAAACCTTATGTATGCGTCTAATGAGGTGAGACGTGGCGAGTAAACCATACCGTAAAGGACTTTAAGGCTCTCAGTGTGACGTCTATTGGAAAGAGGACTTAAGCTTAGAGCAGAAAGGTTAGAGGATGGGGAAAAATCTCTGTCGTAGCGACGGAAAATAAAACGTACTGCTTTCTTTTGGACTGATTCGATTTTGTTAATATCACATTGTTTCCAGGGATTCCATATTGTTGAACCGTACTCAAGGATAGGGCGTATTAGTGTTTTATATGTTAGAAGTTTGGTTTCTTGCGGGGCAACACGAAGGGTACGTTGAAGATAGCCGAGTTTTTTAAGTGCTTTGTTACAGGTGGAATCGATGTGTTTTGACCAAGACATGTCTTGCGAGAAAAGAAGACCAAGATACTTGCATTCAGGAACTCTTTCTAATGTGTCGCCATTGAATGAATATGTAAACATGGAAGGAAGCATACGTTTAGAAAAGGACATTAAGACGGTTTTGCGAAAGTTTATGGTCATTTGCCAAGTCTTACACCAGGTGCAGAAGCTTGCAAATGAACTGTTAAGGAAGTTATGGTCTTCAGGGGAATTAATCGTGTGGTACAGGACACAGTCGTCAGCGTAAAGACGTATTTTAGTGGCGATGTTACGTGGTAAATCGTTGATGTAGAGCAAGAAAAGAAGCGGACCGAGAACAGAGCCTTGTGGGACACCTGATGACACATCGACAATAGAAGAATCGGAGGAGTTAAAACATACATACTGAGAGTGATTGGAAAGAAAACTTGATATCCAGTTAACGAGGGAAGGGTTGTTTAGTATCACATTAAGTTTGTACAAAAGTTTAGAGTGAGGAACGGTATCGAAGGCTTTAGACAGGTCTATGAATATCGCATCCACTTGGTTGCCGATGTCGAGAGACTGAGTGATGTCGTGAGTAAATTCAGTAAGTTGTGAAATTGTGCTGTAACCACGTCGAAACCCGTGTTGAAGATCACATAAAATGTTGTTAGTTTCAAGGAACACCATGATATGTTTGTAGATTATGTGTTCTAATAATTTGCATAAATGAGATGTTAAAGAAATTGGCCTGTAATTAGTTAACGAATGTTTGTCGCCGGATTTATACAATGGAAGGACTTTTGCAAGTTTCCAAGACGAGGGAACTGCTGCGGTTGACAGAGATTTTTGAAAAATAATAGCGAGATACCGACTAGTCCAAAGAGAATACCGAACTAGAAATGAATTATGAATGTTGTCAGGTCCAGGGCTTTTTTTAGTATCTAAATTTAACACCATGTTTAGCACGCCCTCATCACACACAGTTACATCACCAAGTGTAGACTGTGAATCATTAATGAAAGGAGGAATTTCGAAATTGTCCATTGTAAACACCGATTGGAAGTATGTATTAAATGCAGTGGCGATTGTTAGTGGGTCGCTACTGGCTACGTCATGAATTGTAAAAGAGTCTGAAGTAGAACTACCGGGTAAAATCGATTGCCAAAATTTGCGTGGGTTGCTTTTCATTAAATTTTGCAATGTAACTCGAAAATAGAAATCCTTTGCTGAGTTAGTTTTCGCTCGAAGTTCCTCCTTCGCTTCGTTAAACTGGGTAATCTTCTCTGGATCACCGGAACGTCTTACACGCCGGAGTCTATTGACACGACGTGATAAATGCAATATTTCTCGTGATAACCAAGGAACAGAAATATTTTTTCTTAGTTTTGGTAGGCACGAAACGCTGGATACAGAGTTCAACAATCTGTTCAAAAAAACTAACCAGAGAATCCACATCACTGGAGAAACTTAGCTGCTCGAAGGTATCAAAGGAATCACTTAGTATGTCAGTAATTGACACATCGTCGGCACGGTTAAAGTCGTGAAATATGGAATAAACAATACGTGTTTTCGGAACAGAACAAGCGATTGAAACCAAAACAGCCTTGTGATCCGATATGCCATCAACGACCTCACAATTAAAACCGTTTTCAAGAAGAGGTGAACTAATGAAAACCAAGTCTAAGACTGACGTCTGTCTAGTACACTGCTGGACCACTTGCTTTAGACCACATGACAACGAAAAGTTTAGCAACTCTCTACATATTGAAGCATCGTGACCGGTAATTGATAAAGAAGACCACTGGAGTCCAGGCAGATTGAAATCGCCCATGCAGATTAGGTTTGAGGAATACAAATTGTGCATGTGCATAAAGTCACATAGGACGTATGTCTGATCGATAGGGGAACCAGGCGGACGGTAAACAACGCCAACTACTATGGACATACTGTCAAACTAAAGCTTGCACCATACTGATTCTATTTCGGAAGGGCCTTGAATCACAGAGAACTTTATGTCCGACCGTAAAAAAATAGCAACACCACCGCCTCTACCGCGACTTCTATCGCCTCTAATCACACAATAACCCGGTGGTGTTACTTCGGTATCATATATGCCGTCATGTAGCCATGTTTCCGTGACGCCAGCAACGTGAACGGAGTGGGAGGAAATTAATGTAAGAAAGTTGGGAAATTTGTTTATTAAGCTTCTAGCGTTAACATTCATCACACGAAGGTCTTGGCAACCACGCCGGAGTCAACGAGGACCGGTAGAAGAGGCTGCAACGGTAGCCTCAGGAGTGCGTTGAGTACACTTCACTAATGCGTTGGTGGCGTCATCCCAATTATATCTAACGTTATCAATAAATACGTGGTCAAAACGAAAGCGGACACTAGAGCCATTGTTCCGAAAAGAAGCTGACGCCTCCCACATTTTTTTCCGAATTGAACGCACGTGAGGGGAGAAATCTTCCGATACACGAAACTCCGAGCCTTTAAGCATAACACAGTTCTTCAGGACACGAAGTCTTTCACGGAAATCTAACAATTTCATAATGACGGGGCGTGAACGACCGTCCTGAATTCTACCAAGTCTATGGCACCTTTCAATTTGCGGGCAATCCATTGCCAGTTTCTCCGAGAAAAACATTGAGACATTTGACATCAGCACTTCATTACTTTCGCTAACTTGCTCTGGGAGTCCGTGCAAGATAAGATTGTTTCTGCGGGAGCGGTTTTCTAAGTCGTCATTTCTTGAAACGAGCCTATCTACCACATCAGTGAGCGATTTAAACTCAGTGAGCAAATTAGCACCTGGTGCACCAGAGTCATCAGACGTACTAGGAAAAGACTCAAGAGCAGCCACACGTGACTCGAGAGCATCAAATCGGGAGTTCACTGATAGGTGAAATAACTTGATCTCGGCAATATCTTGAGCCAATTTTCTCTGACCTGCGAGCAATTGGGCAAACATGTTTGCAACAGTGGGCTGGTCGCCAACATCTGCATTGTCGCCATCACTACCACTACCATCTGCAGCCGTCGAGTGCTCGGTGGTCGAATTGCGTCTAGATCGGGTGTTGGGCCCCGGGTTAGCTTGGCTAGTCTTGTTCGTTTTCGGTCCTGGGTTGGACTCGACATCCCCGCTCAAGATAAGGCTACTCAAGCAATGTACTAATTCAGAGCAAACGTCAACAAAACAAAGAAGGTGGCCGTAACCATGTGGGCAAGGAAACAGCAGCAAGAGGCGGTTATCAGAACGGACACAATATTCACTCACTTATTGCCTGGGGGTTTCGGGATCGGGGAACGGTCATCAGCGCGGCCGGCGTGACGTCCGCTGCCACTCCAGCTTGTTGCGTTGTCACGCGTGAGCGCAGCAAGAACGCGCGAATGTTGATAGCCGCCGCGCCAAAAGCGATATCTTCGGCATCGCACTTTTTCTTTCATTTGTTCTTGGCAGCAGCCGATAAAAGTCGGTCGCGCCGCCGCCGCTATTGTTCTTCGGTTTTCGTCTGTCGGCGAGCTTGCCTGGATTAAAAAGTCCGTCTGCCCTGCTCCCGGTGTCGTCTTCTCGCCGTGGCCTGGAGTCCTGCTCGGCCAAACGCAACAGCTGGTGGCAGCGGTGGGATGGCGGATCTACGGGAGCGCTACGGCAGCGGTTGGTGAGGCTTTGGCTCTTGCTTTTTCTGGTACGCCGAGTGTTGTAATTTTCGTGTTGAAGCGAAAATAGGAAAGGCGACAGAAACGGGACTTTGACATTGTAGCTGGCAGAAATGGATTTGGATAGCCTGCTTAAAGTAGAGTTGTTAGCCGTAGCTGAAGAGCTCGGTTTGGATGTAAGCAAGGCAATGCGAAAGCCAGACATAGTCAAAAAATTTCGGCCTGCGGAGCCGGGCATGACGAAATTGCCGAAGCTATCGATGAGGCAAAGAAACGACGCCTAGAGAAAGAAAGAGACGAACAACTGAAACAACTGCAACTCGAGCAGCTAAAGCTGACTTCGGAAATGACCACTGTTGGAGTCGCGAAAGCAGTTAACTATGACATGAGAAGTTTTCTTCAGCCCTTTTCTGTTGGGAGCGAATTGGGGTTCTTCTTAACCAACTTCGAACGCACATGCGTCAGGATGGGTTTCGAAGAGTCATCTTGGCCTCAGAGGCTTCTAAGCGTGTTGCCGGCCGAAGCAGCTGATGTACTGGCAAGGTTACCGCCAGAAGAGGCCGAACTTTACACGGTAGTGAAGGGTGCTTTGTTGAGAAAATATAAGTTGTCACCCGAAGCTTTCCGTCTGAAATTTCGAGAAGCCACGAAAAGCCCACAAGAGAGCTACTCAGAGTTCGCATATAAGCTAGCTAGTTTTCTGGAAAACTGGCTCAAAGGAGCTCAGGCGTATGAGGACAAAACGAAGATGTTCGAGCAATTTTGCTTAGAGCAGTTCTATTGTACGTTGCCTGAAAAGCTCAGAGAATGGGTTCAGGATCGACCGGACGTAGGAACAGTACGCAAGGCAGCAGAATATGCAGATGAGTACTGTGCAAAGAGGGGATCAAGTTGCGACCTAGGGAAGACTGACCGGCCTCCGGGGGCTTCGTCTGGGGGAACTAAAGCATTCCGCACGTCGGAAAAGAACGCGAACAAGCAAGTTCCTAGAGACGAGTCCCCCGAAACACGCTTGAAGAAGTCGTTCGAAGCACGGAAACCAATAGTATGCTTCCGGTGCCAAAAGCCAGGGCACGTGGCTGCTGGATGTCGTGTCCCAAAGGTCTCCCCAGTCCAGCTCGTTCTCGAGAAGGACGAAGACTTGTTAGGTCCATACCTTTACGACATGGACGTAAACGGTAGGGCTTGCAAGGTCTTACGGGACACCGGTGCGACGTACGACGTCGTGCACTCTTCTTTCGTGAACGAGAACGACTTCACAGGCGACTACGTGTGCCTGAGACAGGCCCTGGAAGGAGGTACTGTCAGCCTACCTGTTGCGAAAGTTATCCTGAAAGGCACCTTTGGAGAAGTGGAAACCGAAGCAGCAGTCTCGGACAACGTCTTGCCGAGATGCCCGTACCTTTTGTCCAACAGGACCGCAAAGGCACTTCTTAAGTCAGGGGTAACGCTTGACATGAACCCGGTCATGGTTGTCACAAGATCAATGACAAAGAAAAACTGCGAAGAAAGTGTAGAGCAGGCTGTAGTTCCACAAGCTAGTGCAGCAGATGACTCACTCCATCCCGTCGAAAATGACGAGCGTAGCGCTTCAGATGAGCCAGACCGTGACGAGGAGAAAGTGGACGTCTTGCTAAACGAACCTGAGGAAGTATCAGTTAGCCTTCCAGAGATCCCACGAGATTTAACCTCCTTCACTCCAGAGGAGATCCTGGCAACCACGGTTCAGCCAACCACCTTAAGCGAAAGTCAGAGTAAAGACTTGCTAACCTTAAAGCCGAGTATCGGAATTGTTTTCGAAAGTCCCAGGTCGAACTAGTTTAATGACTCATGGCATAGAGTTGACTTCGAGTGACACCAAGAGGTGCAAAACGTTACCGGTACTCGCCTCGACAGGAAAAACTGACGAAGGAAGCTGTTGAGCAGATGCTCGCTCTTAAGCTAATTGAGCCAGGCGAGGGTGACTTTGTATCTCCAATGATAATCGTGGAAGCTAACAGCAAGGAACCACGGCCTTGTGACTACCGTAAATTAAACGAAGTGACCGCCACGAGGGTTTTTCTCATTCCGCACGTTAAAGACTGCCTCGAAAAAGTAGGCCGAGGCCACCAAAGCCCGTTGGAAGTAAAGGTACTGGCGATCAAGGAGTTTCCACGTCCAGAAACAGAAACGCAGATTCGTACGTTTTTGGGCTTAATTGGGTATTACCAACACTACACCAAGGGGTTCTCCGAGCTGGCTAGTCCGCTTACTGATGCGTTGAAAAAGAACGCGCCTAATCGCGTAAAGTCGGACAAAGAGAAACAGTCATCTTTTGACGCCCTTAAAAGCACCTTGATGAGTAAACCCGTCTTGGCAAGCCCGGACCACTCGAAACCTTTCCTCGTGCAGTGTGACGCCAGCGAAAAGGGGCTGGGGGTAGTCTTGAGCCAAGAAAGCGCAGACGGGGGAGAGCACCCGATCCTGTACGTGAGCAGGAAATTAAGCGCTCGAGAGCAGGCGTACAGCACAATCGAAAAAGAGTGCGCTTGCCTAGTGTGGGCGGTCGAAAAACTTTCATGTTACTTGTCGGGGTCGCCATTTGTTTTCATCACAGACCACCGACCGCTAACGTGGCTCCAACAGATGTCGAACCAAAATGGTAGATTGCTTCGCTGGAGTCTAAGTCTGCAACCGTATGCGTTCACTGTTAAGCACAAAAAAGGATCCCTGCACACTAATGCAGACAGCTTGAGCAGGGCTTTCTCTGTCTGGGCGAGGAATGGCATGGGGGAGAGGGCAAATCGTTATTTTAATAATACGTTTCTGCCAGTGCCGATGGGGGTTCTGTTTCTAGTTGCCATAGGTTCTTGTGGCATTGCTCTAGGTAAAGCACTCTGCGTGCCAGAGGGCGGGCCTGCCCTCGCTTGGCCGCTGTTTGTGGAGTTTCTGGGTTCGCCTTCCCTTCCGTTGCCCAGGCATCTTGACGTCAGGCTCCACACCTTCGAAAGCACGGACCAGCTCCCACACGGACCAGACGCCTCTCCAGTGCGGTGCCATCGTCGACCCCTCGCTCAGCGTCCTGACCTACCTGGACCTACATCGTGTGTCGGCCGGAAAAACGCAACGCCTTCAAAGCACGGACCGACTCTGCAGGAACAAGACGCCTCTCCAGTGCGGTGTCATCGTCGACCCCTGGACACTGCCTCAGCGTCACAACATACCTTTACCTGCATCGTGCGCCGGCCGGAATCACGATCCACGGACTCTGCCGGGGATTCGAGCCAAGGACTCGCACTCCCCCCCCCCCCCCTGTGTTCTTCCGTGGGGGAGAAGTTGTTGCGTTGTCACGCGTGAGCGCAGCAAGAACGCGCGAATGTTGATAGCCGCCGCGCCAAAAGCGATATCTTCGGCATCGCACTTTTTCTTTCATTTGTTCTTGGCAGCAGCCGATAAAAGTCGGTCGCGCCGCCGCCGCTATTGTTCTTCGGTTTTCGTCTGTCGGCGAGCTTGCCTGGATTAAAAGTCCGTCTGCCCTGCTCCCGGTGTCGTCTTCTCGCCGTGGCCTGGAGTCCTGCTCGGCCAAACGCAACAAGCTGCTGTAAGTCCCAGCGCTGGTCGTTCACACCGCGGCCTGGGGACGTCGTCGTCCAAGGTCGCCATCCGGTCCGTTTGTCGAGTCCGCCACTCGACATCTTGCCCGCCACGTTCCCCGCGCCTGCGTCTGTCTCCCGCCAAACCACGCGCCAGCGTCCTCGTCTCCTTGCCCCCGCTGCACCATACTTCGTGTCCCGCCGTTCGAGAGAGCGTCACCGTCCAAGAGAGAGTCTTCGTTTGTCCGGCTTGCCCTTTTCAAGCCTTTCGCTCCTTTGTTCTGGAGAGGCCAGTCCCGTGACGTCAGCTAGGGGAGTGGTCCAGCCGGACCTTGTGGTACGCGAGGCCATGGCCGGTCCCCGAGGCATGACGCATCTCGGAGGCATCGAGACCGAGTTGCCGGAAATTGGGGCTCCAGAGCGTCGGCGCGGGGGAGGGCAGCCAGATCTCCACAAGTTTGACGTTTTATAAAATCCAGTGTAAGCCCGCACATGGTACGCTGATTAATAATGAAAAAGCCCTATATTTTACACTAGCGGTGAGCGTATTAAAGGTGTATCAGAAGCTAAATCTTGTACACATGTATTTGCTCAGGCCATTATGTTGGAATGCTCATGATACTTTATTATCCTCCAGATTTGGTGTAAGTTGTCTCCTGATTGCTTACAACGAAAAGAAGGAAACATTCTAACTCTGGGCTAATGGAAAAACTGCACCTGCTGACAGCTACCAATCATCTCGGCACCGATTATGAGTATTCATTGCATGCCAACAGTCGCGTGCTTAGAACTAGTTTTTCCACGTGATTTCATACAATCGCAATTGTTCTTGAGAAACAACAATATCTACTCAGGCATAGCGGTCAGATGTGAAGCTTAGAATATTTTGTATTGATTATGGCACTCGTGGTAAGTTGCATAGGTTTGTTTGCTTTTTTACAATCCGGGAAATACAATGCTCCTGGGTTACCTTGGTCTCTAATAAATGTTGCACACAAAATACCACGAACTGAATTGCAGTGGGAAACAGAACAATATTTATAAACTAGCTTGTAATCACGCGAAAACTGAGGACATTGCACATATACAGAAGGTAAGCTCTGTTTCACTAAAAACATTACCGGTAATGTGTTTGTGTTTTATCCTGGGAGCGAAGCGGAACATACAAGTGCGAGCATACAACCCTGAACTACATTTCCAGTGAACAAGCGAACCATCTAAAGCATCGAGCTCGCTTTTATAGCTTTTGGTGTGCTCAAATCTCTGAAATTACAATTATAACTAATTCTAATATTTCGATTATTTTTATTAAGTTCGCCGATGTGTGTGTGTGTGGGGGTGTGTGTTTTGTCTTCTGCAATCACGTGCCATTTTCTTAGAGTCTCTTTCATCTTAAATAAGAGCCGCATAATCAAAGATGTAGGCAAATGAAAAAGCCCGAACACGCGAACACACATTAAGAATACAATCTAACGGCGCATTCAAAATTAGTGGTTAGTATTTTACACACCAGCAGTTTCGTAGGGCGACATTGTTGCCCGTTCAAGGTTATAAAACTGTTAGCTCAGGGTCTTTAACTTGCGTTACGCAGTATATGTGGTACACGATAGCACGACGGTAGGATGCAGATGGGCGACTGAAACCAGTGTCACTGCTAAAGCCCCTTAATAAAGGCGTTTTTTACAAGTTACCGCCAACCACTGTTGTGGAAACGCACAAGACACGTGCCACGAGCGGGTGCTCCACCGCCATTCGCTTTCAAGGGCCGAGTCACTTTAATCCTGCGAGGCCATTCGCCTCCAAGGGCAGCTCGAGACACGGGCTGCGTTCACTGGCACCTTTGAAGCTATTTGAAAGACCAACGCAAACACATCGAGGATTTATTCCCTACAGGTTCTGCAGCGTGAGCTCCTTGCTTTGAACGGAGCTCGCGCTTGAGCATTTCTCCACGTGCTCTTATCTGCGGTGCCACAACAGACTCGGTGAACGATCCCCACCGCACTTGGTTTATCCTGTGAGCTAAACCAAATGAGCTACGCAAGAGCATCGGCACCTTTTTCCCCGATATTGTTGTGGGCGTCGCCATCTTGGAGGATAGTAACAAATCAAACGCAACTGCCGATCGTCATGATTCAAAAGTGCGACTTCCCATGCATTAGTTTCTGTATCAGGACGGTCACGTAATATTGCTTTCCTTTGTCGCGAACTGTTTAAACGTTTGTGGAGGTCGGAAAATCGTTTCTTGTGATTTCAGATAAAGCTTCAGACAACTGACAACCATCATTTTAAGCACCAAGATGTGTCTGAAGCGTAGCTTATTTTGTGGCTCTTGTTTAGCCCAACCGCATAGGTACAGAAAGAGAACGAACAGCTTGACTTCGCGCTCTTGGCGCTGCTGTAGAAACTGCATCAGCTCGTAGCATTGGCTGCGCTCCGAACTATGGTAAATCAAAGCAATTATTCAGATCTTAGGATTTCGCGAAGCCAAACCAACAAAAATCCCTTAACACGCCCCAATAATAAAAAAAATGCGGGTTTATATTGATTAACTTGAGATCTTTTGACGTGCAACCGAAATCTCAGATTGGCCTCCGTCGGGTTGTGGGTGCCTCGGCCGATATTTAAACCCGACAAATATGGATTCATGGGCCTGCGTGTTGGCTCAGAGATACGAGATTATTTAATCTTTTGTGTTTTGTTTTAATACCATTGCCCTTGTCAGAGCCGCCAAGGTGGTTTTTGAAACAAAATATAGTCAAACCATTCCGACAAGCATAGTTTGATTGCGAAAATGATTTTGCAACTGATAAAAACATGAAAATGGTTTCGCATACGTGGCGGAATCTGACATGGCAGAATGCATTTCATGGCGCCATTTCATTTGGATCGCGTCTAGCATCTGTACTAATGCAGAGTAGAACGCGCACAAAAAGTGATTGCGGTGCACCCGCAGCCTCGCGGGG
>JAZHYW010027197.1:0-13379 GCA_037355805.1 Ixodes ricinus | reverse complement strand
TTGTCGGTATTGCAGAAATAACTGACCGAATTGATGCAAATTTTGTCAGAAATTAATGTAAACTTGCGAATTTTACGTCACAGTTTAGGCTAAGACGTTTTGATTTCTTTTTTCTTTTTTGACGCGTCAAAACAAAAGAGGCGAGTAGAATCGGCGTATTTATAGAGGACTTATGAACAGCAAGTAAGATTGTTTTCTCCTTAATACATAAATAAATTTAATGTTTAAAAGGCTTTCGTCTCAAACCTACATTTTGTTTATGAACACTACCTTCTGCCGTCGTCTGACTGCATTAACTTTCTGGGGAATTTAAAACAAAGTTGGATGGAAAGTCATCTGAGCCGAATTTGTGCTTGGTGATAGAAAACAATTGATAAATTCAAGCAATCTAAATTTGTAATTTGTGATTACTCATCCTTACTTGCCAATAAAGGGAACGAAAACCACCATCCCACATCCAACCAGAGATGAAGTAACTAAGATGGAAATCTTGTTTCTCTTTGCGTCGATAATATTTATATTCGAATTGAAATGCGTCTATTCACACCGGTGTGACTATGAGAACACTCAGATATTACTACTTTGTTGCTTGCAAATGTGTCTTCATTTCTAAAGGTAAACATTCGTGGTTGATCTGGCAATTTGAAACACTTTTGACCTACTGTACTCGTTACATGCTGGTTAAGCAATACGGCTACGATAAATTCTTATATTCTGCTAACAACAGAAGCACATACTTAATGTTTACGAACATTATCGTCGGGCTGTCATGAATGAACTTTGTGGCAATGCACAAGTAGAAGAGAAGAAAAAGCAAACATATTTTGGTTCCAATATGTCTGACATGGCCAATGCATTTAATAGCATTTTGTTTGTGAACTGAGCTACGGTCTCATCTAGGAAAATCTAAGCGGGGCTGCGGCTTTGACACCCGCAGTTCATGATTTTTGTGCATTCGTTGTCTTCTTTCTCCTCTTTTGGAGCCTGATTTGCGATCGTATCTTTTGGATTTTAGCGCTTGCGTTCGGCGGGCAGAAATGGCATAGCAATACATCACTTATTCCGGAACTACGACTCGAAAAAAGTCCTCCTCGCTGTAATAAATGAACCTTTGAAATCTGGCAATATTCCTAACAAATTAATACAGGACTTTGTTTTTACCTTCGTTCGAAGGTGGCGCGCCAAATCAAATTTTACCCTACAGACTAATTTCAATGTTGTCTTGCCTTTGACGTATTTTATAAACACATATTTTTATTGATGTCTGCTTTTTCTGAGAAACACAGCATGTACTCTTCAAATCTATACGGGTCCATGACTGATGGTGGTACAGCATGTCTCTCTTCAAGACATTTTCTACTACTGAAATCTTCTTTCGACAACAACATGTATTTGTGTGCACATTTATGGAAATTGCTAATGCGCACGATTACAATAAGCCACAACATCATCTTAGAGAAACATTGCAGTTTGGGTTTTGGGTCGCCATCGTATGTGTTGCTCAGAATATTTATTTTTAATAGCACCCAAGTGGTGTCCTTAGACATATGTAGACAGTTCGCAGGACTTACGAGCCCAGGAGCTCCCAGGAATCTGTACTAATCTTCAGTATTACTTCACTGTAACATATACGCAGCACACAATTCAAAGGTAACGACCTGATTCCAAAATTGTTCTAAGACTGTACGACACCGTCACATTTTGGCGTGGCACGTATATTTTAACTATTTTAGCAAGTATCGTGAAACTAAAATAATACTGATTATATTGAAACAATTAGGACCGGGCTTGTGTAAATGAACTCACGTACAAAATGCATAAAAATTATTCTCACCATGTCTCGATAATCTTTACTAAAAATATAATATTGAAACCTTCACTGTTCTTCTGAAGTCCAGTTGTCAATACTGCAATCGCAAACCACTGGAATACGCTGGACGTCCAAGATACTGGTACAGGGCGATGCAGCAATTTTTGTACTTTGGCGCAAATAACCGCTTAAAACGAATCCCCGACGTTAATGACCTATAAAAATGCACGCGTTCGGCTTTTCACCCCACGCAAGAGAGTCCCAGAAAAAAATCAAAGAAAAACGAGCAGCGCTCACTCCACTCAACTCGAGCCAGAACAAGCGGCTCACGCATATGGAGCTGATTGAGATGCTGCCGCTAATGTTGATCATAGCCACGTCGCTGGGGTTGCAAAGCACAGACACGGCGTGAGTTCCGATCGATTGCTGCTGGCTCTACTATTGTCGCTCGTCTCGTGAGCGATTGGACACGGGCCGCTACCTGAATGCCCCTCGAGCTAGTAATTACTCACGAGCCCAAATCGAGTGCCCAGCAATGCCTCGATCCAGGTTTAGCGAACCAGCATTCAAACGATCGCTCACCGGAGGATACTGCGGATACCCACGCTACGTCACTAAATTTTGCAAAGGAGAGGATTAGAATGAAAATGATCAGCTTTTAGTCCTTGAAATTACACCGCAACAACGGAGATGTCTTAGGCCAGTGAAGCGTCGCATGAGTATCCTTGAGTCCCAACTAGTAGCCATGCAAGCTTATGTAAAGTGAAAACCTTCCAATTGAATATCGTTGCACCCAGCTCTCAAGAATTCATTTTGATTGTGATCCTTCTAGTAACACTCTGATGTATCAAAGATGTCGAAGTTGCAGAGCAGTCACTTCTTTGCTTTACATAAAAAAAATGTTTTGCTTCGTTGCGGTTTAAAAATACAGGGAGTTTTAGCGAGTTTTTTTTTCCAGCACACGGTTCACAAATCCCGAACGGTGCAGCTGGTCTGTTCCGTGAAACCGTTCGTAGAAATTCGACATACTATAGCGAATCGTGAAACTGGCGCGACCGTGAAAACGATGATGATGATTTGTTAGACCGGTGGCGCCATCTTCTAGTAAACATGTGAAACATTCTGCAACGTGTAAATCCGTGGCGGCTCGCGTTTCTGGCTGTACGACTGATGTAAACAAGACGACCGATGTAACATTTGCCTGTCGGAATTTCAAGAACTGCGAAGCTAGATAGAGTAAAAAGTATCTGAACGACCGTAAAGGTATGTTGTGTGTCTCGATTATTTTGAACTTGAACGATCGGTCACGTCGTGTGGCGTCGAACCAGAATCATTTCGTCTGCTCGTGGTCGCCACGGCAGCTAGTCTGCCCGCTGATCGCCAAAATTTACATAGCATACGCAGTTTACAGCATTCACGATCGCTTACCATTGTGAGCAGTCCTGGAAATGATTTGGTTCAATGTCTCAAATGAAGCAGACTAACAGGATGGCAAATCGCCTCCCGCTGTCTTAAGCCTAACGCTCGGCTGGGTCGGCGAAGTCAGTCACCGAACCGACCGCCATCTCTTTTTTTACCCGAGTCGTGACAGTACTGGCTGCGTTGCGCTGACAACTCCAGCGGCCGGAATGCGAGAAACGAACGATAAGAGCCTTCCAACGCCCCGAACGACTCGCGCGCGCATGCGCAGTGGCGTCGCCGACGCGTTCGAGGGTGAACCGTTCGTGTGGAAAGGACCTGCTAAAACTCCCTAATATTATGTATGCTTTAGCTTATAGTGAGCTCAGAATTGTCATAGCTGCCTTTTTCAATTGTTCACTCCTCTGTCATTCAAAGATTTAAAAAAAACAAATAAAAGGAATGCTGCAGAGCGTTGCTTACAACACAATGTCATTGTCCAGTGATAAATTGTTTTTCCACTTCAAATGCCAACATTGTACTCGCTCTTTTTTTCAAACAGTCCGATGGCGGCACTTCTAGGCAAATGAATTCAGAATCCCGTCTATTTCATCTTGTGACCTTCGTACTATTCCACGTTTTCAAGATTCACGTATTAGAACACACTACGAGGGAAAAATGCGATTGTTTTATTTACCACCCATTTTTAATAAACTACCGGAATCACCTATTTCTCTTTAACCGAATAAGCAATTTAACAATGCTCTGATAAGCCTCTTTTGTGACATGTCGTACATGGCATCGTCACAGCTCTTTCTTTTTTTTTAGCTTTTATCATGTGCTATTCTTTCTTGAGCTACTATTTTTTAGTAGTTGGAAGCGCGTTCTGTGTGAAATTCGTACTTTTTATTTAACTAGTCTGCACGCTCGTAGTGACTTTTACAAGATCACCAACTCTGCACGTGAAATGAAGAGGCAAAAACAGTTGTGCGCGTTTAATGTCCTTTCCTTTTCTGTCTTTCCGTATGTCTGTCTCTCTTTCTCTGAATCTCTATATTTGCGCGCGTGTCCGTGTTTGCGTGCGTGCGTGCCTGCGTGCGGGTGTGCGTGTACGCATGTGCGTGTGTGTGTGTATGCGTGCGCGCGCGAACAACTTGTTTCTGATATTTGACAATGCTCGGTTCGATCCCACTAAGACTCTGATCCGACCCGCCAAATCATTGGCTTTTTTTAATTATTGCTTATTTTAAGATGCCTAGTGTTAGAGTAAAACACCGACGCAATATTGTCGCCTTGTGCCCTGTGAACTGATGACTCAAATATATGTAGTGTTTTGTTTCAACGTGATATTACAAATATTGACTTGTTTGATAACATTCCTTAGCTTGTCAAACTGCGCATTTCCACGTGTCTGATACATTTATTTATATTGTGCACGCGATACGTCGCCTTCTGGCGCAATTCTGACCACACCTATTTAATTGATTGGTGCGGCGTCCAAACCTTTGTTTGCGCTAGAACTTGGTCACCTGTGTTTTAAAGCAGTGCCTTACGGTCATTTCTGTCGTCCAACAAAACTTCCTAATTGCCTTCATGATAACTCAAAAAAGGTAGCGCACAAGCCGGAGGCACGCCATAGCCATAATCACGCTTATACTCAAGTGAAGTAATCGTTTCAGTCAAACCGTCATTCGTGGGGCCTGCGTACTGCCGAAGCAACGTGACTAGATTACCTCAGAGTGGCTAAAATCGACAAACGCAAAGATTATTTAAGTTATAACATAGTGAGGTGGAGAAGGCGAAAGATTGTTGCAAAGGTTTCTTTTTTCACACACCCGCAAATCCGTTTATATTGCGACGTTTTTCATTGAAGGGGCGAGACATTCCTACCACTCTACAGGAGCCGAACAAGAGCAACAGAAGAGAGCGCACGGAGTCAACCGTGGCGGTTCATACGTGTAACGTCACGACAAATATCATCAGGTGCGACCACGGTGGGTGCGACCAACACGTTTGATGGTCCCCAAAAAGCTCGGCACAGGCTTGGGGGTATTGCATTCTCAAATCAATACCGCCGAAGTTGACTTTCTGATATACTATCTTATTTCTGCCTGTAAAGCAGCATTTACTACAAAACGACGCATGTCTTTCCTTTCATTTCTCTCGACTGATCATATTGTATCCCGACGTGGCTAGGTCATAACCAGCGTAAAGTAACTGGATCCTGGGACAGTTGCGCCATTGCCTTTCCTACCTGCTAGCCGGATACAGACGAGATACTAGACATACAGATGACACGAAACCTCGCAAGGCGATTGGTTAATATGTCTATGTTGCCATGGAAATCGCCCTCTTGTCCTATTCAAATCTCTGACAATTTTTGAAGCTTCCAGAGGGTCGTTCTAAACCAATAGCGCCAAGGTCTCCATGGAGTATCATCGTACTAGAAGCGTTCCTCGCCATTATAAGCGTCTTTGGCACTGTGCATGCACTAAATTCATCAATCATGCCCATCTCCACAGATATCTTAAAATTATATTGTTCTTCTTGCGTATCTGAAAACAGTAAAATTATTTTTCATTGCCTCCAAGCAGCGACACAGCATGTGGTGCTGGTAAAAATATGTAAGCTTGTTTCGCCGGTGTGTGGATATAAAAAAAACAAAAAAAAACGTCTCCATAAAGCAATTCGTCACCAGCGAATTTAGATCGGCTCACCAAGAACGGAGGGGTCAAGATAAAATTGCTAACTTCACGAACCAAGATGGCGTCCATACGGGAAGCTTGGCCATACTTTCCCAGGATCCAGTGACTTTAAACCAGCAGAGTAGCGTTGTCCGCTTTCGGGCGGACTTTGCCTCTGGGCAGTTGTCCTCCATCGGCGTGGTCAAATCATTTAACTGCTTTTTTTTGAAGTAGTGACTATTGCCCACGTAGGTTTGCAAAGGCGTCGGTGTGGTCGGCTTTCCAAGATTAGCCAGAGTGGGATTAATTATGTTTTCATCAACGGAAATTTGAGTAATACCAAGTTGCCGGTATTGACTGTGATGTTTCAAGAACACGGCGGCTCCATGTTTCCATTGTTCACAATCTAGCTTGTTACCGTTGAGTCGAACACGCTCGCTATCAAATGTGCCGTTCGCCACTGATAATTTTCACCTTGACGTTAACGGGTAGAAACTACAGCAGGACGTCCCTGAGCGCGGCTGCACACTACGAGCCCTGTCACGATGCTCTCGCTTGAAAATCTGTCATGGCCGATTGTGAGTTCAACGAACGCGCTGCGCGACAATTTTAATATGAACACAATTTAGACGCATTTTGCGTTTTACTTAATAATTTCGTTGCAGAACACCAGATTTTATTGCATGCTGTCATTCTGTTTTTACTCCATAGCCTCTAACTAGAGCCATTATTTCGAAAACTGCACGCTCTGCTTTTCCACGTGGTCACTCAGTTGAAGCGCCTTTGAGCAAGTCGAGACATGAGGACGGGGAGGGGGTCGATTCATCCCCCCCCCCCCAGTGATACCAAAATAGGGGACAAGGGGCATAAGGGGGTAAGTGAGGACAGGAAGGAAGGGGGGGGGGTGATTCCTCCAGCCCCAGACCATTGCTTCATATAGTATAGTGCGCATACATTTTAGAAAAATGTAATTAAAAATTTGGGGAATGGATATCTCCCTGTTTTAATACAATTACCCCAGTCTCTCTCTCACTTCCGAACATTTTGTATGGCACATTCTTACCTCTATTTGTGTGTGTTTTTTGGTCGTATTTTTTTTTTATTTCCTTTCCTCGGCTTTTTTTTTTGCCATCCCCCGTCGTCCTATTATCGCTGAAGCACTACCGACATCACTACACACACCGTCTGGGGGTGACCCCGGTAGTGTTGCTGACAGTGGCGGAAAATGAGCTTTAAAGCCGCGCACACCACGAATGGCACCACAACATCACAAAGTTAAATCTTCACCTCGAATCCAAAGCTGAATTCTTTCACCTCAAATTACTCCATCCCGAAGTCGTGAAACGTCACGTTGTCGTCACCAATAAATTCCACAAACGACGATGTTGCTGCGAGAAATTTCAGAGTATTCACAGACAGCCTAGAAACGATCTAGAGAGCACACAGCAGAAACGATCTAGACAGCATCTAGACAGCATTGACGGCGGCGTGGGGATGTAGGGACACGCGGAAGGGACGTCATTACTGCGGCCGTTCAATCGCCTTGCCCCAGGGGGTTGCTCACGAGCGCTCCGATGAAGCTCGCTATGACTTTGTTGTTGACTACCTCGCTGGAATTCGAGCACCGAGAGAGTTTGGATGATTGACATCTCGTCCCGAGTGACGCCATCGTCGCGAGAGGCAAGTCAGCACGCTCTGCGATCTTCGGCCCCAACTTTGTGTTTGACGAGTTTAGCGATCCAGTTGTAGGACTCCCTGAAAGGCAACAACCCGTCACTCACCTCAGTTCTCCTCCCGTTGTTTGAAGATACATCTAGATTTTTGTTTCAAAATTGTGTTTTTCATTGTGCACGGTGGAACGCCATCTCGACGCTCTTCTTCTAAACGTACGTATTGCGTAAAATGTGCTACTTCCCTGAGGCAAATGGAAGCGGACAGCAGCCAGTCTACTTTGGAGGTGCTCCTGGGGATTCTTATGGGTAAACCCGCGTTCATTTTGTCTCTCCGAATTAAAAAAAGAGAACAAAGATAACTTTTGCGATTTGGGCCTGCACCGAAAGGTATGTACCTTTATTAACACTGTAAAAGCGTAATTGTTTTAGTTACAACATTTTTCTTAACCACTGAATGATGTTAAACTTTGCTATAGTTCAGAACCAAACCTCTGCTACATGGCAGGTATATTAAAACGAGCAATATTTCTAAGCGAAATAGCAATTGAAAGGAATGTAGGGTGTGTTCAAGTGTTCGCCAGCATTCCGATGGTGCTTATATACTGTAAGTATGCCCGTCCTGTCTTGTATTGAAAATGGTTCCGCCGTGCATCTTTACGAACGGTTAAAGAAACATTCGAAACGTAAAGTATAAGGTACGTATAATATGAAGGGTGTCTTTTTATTATGGGTCAGCTTTTATCGGTCACTTGTTTTCTGGCTTCTTCCTATTTTTCATGATTTCGACTGTGCGGGTTATCTCATGAACTCAGAACAAGCATACTCGCACATATTCATGAGCAGAAAAAAAGAAACAGTACTTATTTATTGTGCGTGGCTTGGAATTTAGTTTGATCATCTGCATACTCAAGAAGTTACTTATACAATACTGCGTCGTTCTTGCTGTCTCTCTTCATTTCCGTATATATTTTGTTCGTTTGGCACGTGTATCTCTATGCTGAAAAGCGCCGACGCCAAGTTCACGCGAAGAGTGTCTGACAGTGCACTTAAATACATGTGCGAAGCGGTTTCAGCACCGTTCATCATGCCACAAATTTTAAATACAAACGCCGTAAGTGACCAAATATTTATTCTGCGTGACTGAGGAATGTTCAAACTACTTAGTGCGTACAAAGTATTCGTTATATTTACACTTGTAATCAAGCGTAGGGATAAAATGCACTCGCTCTTGCCCATTGAAATGCCATACCGGATGTCAATTTCCGAGTTCATCCTATTTGCTTCAATTTGCCGCAGCATACTAGCGCCAGTTGAACCTCTAGCGTACATTATACTAAGTTCATATGCTCGAGCAAGCAGCGGCTGTGAGCAGTTCCCTGACTGAGCTAATCTAATAATATTGCTCCAAGGACTACGCTCCAGAGAAAGTGAGGACATGAGTTAAACCACTACATCACTCTTTGAAGCGTTCCTGTGGGCAGGGGTTCCGGCGCGCTTTTTGTACTCAATTTTATATCTGGTTACAAGTCGTAAGAGACCTGATTTCATATTTCAAAAACAAGTAAAGTCTCCAAATTCATTCATGTGGACTAGACTTCATAGTAATTCTAAGTCAAGAATAAATATCAACATTGTCTCGAAAACCAAAAAATAAAAAAGTGAATTATCTGGTTTTAGATAATTAGCTTACTCACCATAATGATTAATTACTCAGGTAATTTAAGTAAGCCAGATGAATACGGGGTGAAAAATGAACTTATTTAACAATCAACTTTTTTAAGTTTGTTTAAATTAGGATCGAACACACTGTGTAATAAATAAATAAAATATGGGATACGTATGCATAAGAAACGAAAAGCAAGCTTCCATTAAGATTAATTATCACCTACGAGATAGGATAAAACATCTGAAAGAATAACAATATTTCTCGTGAATGAATGCTGAATCCGTAAAATTTATAACCCGATCTAACATGATAGCCAAAACAAATTCACTTCGGAAAGTATAAATATTGCTTTTAAAAGTGATGCAGCTTACCCATATTCGTGGTGTCAAGCTTCGGATGTGAACAGGAACTGGAAGAAAGGTAGTTCTGTTCCAAACGAAGAGATAAGATATCAAGTTAGAGTCCAGAAATTCAAGGAGTAGGAAAAACATGTGCACGAGATGCTTTCGCCAAGGCCATGTCAGCGGAGGACTGTGTTCCAGCTCAATGAAAGGCAGGACATTACCCAATTAACGAGGCAAAACTGCGGAGCGAAGCAATCGGAATGCCACTCAGACTTGAAACGAATGGAATACCAGGCGCGCGCGAACGTGAGAGGGTAGACTGCAACCGCGTGATCCATTTGTTTTTTTTTCTAAACACACTCCATGCTAGAGCCACTAAAGGTGTACCCACACGACGGACCAAATTGCTGTTTTGGCACGCGGGCCGCGCATCACTTGATACGTACGTCACCGGTCTTCGAGGTCCGCCGGGCGGTCCGCGGCCCGGCTTCTGAGAAATGCCAAGCGACTTTTCTCGCCTGGACCTTGGCGGCGGATCGCGGCGTTTTTAGTATAATTGAAGCGCTATGTCTGGCGAACAAGCTGACTCTTTGCTGTTTGGATTGGAATCCAAATCCAATGTCGTTTTCTTATGGCGCCAACTGTTGAAGGCGAAGAAGACGAACCTTTTGTTGTGCGACGAAAGAGTTGACTATGCAGACCAAGATCTTTCCTGCATATCCAGGGCTTCATCCAGCATGCCCTTTTCGGTTAACTTAAGTCCTCCTCGTCCTCAATAGTCAACGCCAGGGGCACCGCGGCCAAACGTCTATTTCGTTCAACCTCCATCTTGGCTCTTTACAAATAGCCTCAAAGCCGCTCGCTGCATGCGTTTGGCGGAGCTGTGAGGTCGAGGGTTAGACCAGCCCGTTCGCTCTGTCGACTGCTCTTTCGGCCCGCCGTGTGGATGCTCATTGCAGCTGGGCGGCCCGCGGGCCGCGCATCACGTGATCGATCGATCTGCGGCCCGGTCCGTCGTGTGGATACACCTTAATTGAGCTGCGCTTGTCTGTTGAAGAGTACTGTATTCCCATTATTTAATGAATTGCCGACAACACGCTCACTCAAGCCGAGTTTCTTTTGATTTGCAGCAAATTCATTGAACGGAAAGTCACCACACACGTGTGTGCTCACTATTATCATCACTGTTTTGGATGACCGACATGAGTCACCACATTGTGAGCAGCCAGCTTCTGCTGCAGCACTCAAGTAGAGCGTAGTATAAAGGTTTCTAGTGAACTCTACATCCGGGTCGGTGGCTGGAAAAGAAGGTGTCAGAATTCGATAGCATGATGGAAGAGGACAAGCCTCTTCTATTATCAGCGATGTCAGTCGTTGTTTCCGAGCTGTCGTTCTTGAATATTCACATAATCGAGGTCCAGATCCTCTGGTTGGGTTGCGATGGGGGAGCCCTCGTTACCTAATGCGGCGTGGGATGCTTGTAGCTCATTCCGAGCGGTCTCGTAGGCCTCCTCGTTTCCCGGGATTCCCTGGATTCATGCGATGTGCACACTGCCTCCATTGGGTAGAAGCAAACTGCTTTTATTTTATTACTGAAAAAAGGGGAGGGTATGTATTCGACCCATCCACACCAACACAGCCCGAACACCTGTGCTGAGAATGAAATTTTATAGGTCACACGAAGAAGACAACCCTGGTCGAGACCTTAACTGCAAGACTTGCGAAACCCCGGCTGATTGTAAACATCTAATATGGGACTGCGAAGCAAACAAACAACTAAGACAAGACGCACTCCTCAGCATTCCGGAAGATGCACGACCTCAGACATACTAAGAGTTGGTAATCCCCTCCAAGAAAACGCAAACAGGATAAAGGTCCCGGACTCCATACTCACCCACCTTAAAGGGATACTTCAACGAAATTTGAAATATATCCGTCGTGTTCAAAAATATGTTGAATATGATCCACAATATTCGTAAATGGCAATCGCACATTTGTATTTTGAGCCTGGTGGCTGTATTTTTCGTTATAAACGGCCCACTCTGGCAAGCGCTCGAAGAAGGCCCAGCTTAGAGCACGTGACATCCGACGCATCTGTGACGTAGGTCGTCTCGGGCAACGATTGTTCTTGGGACGAGCAAAGCTACGGCGAGGCTGACGTCGAGAGGATGGCCTAGTCGTTCCAGCCACCGAAGCGGCTGCTTTTGTACGAATTTTGAGTGACGGGTTAATGTTCTATAATCTTGTAGAGGGACAATAGCGACCTCTGCGACACACGAAAAGAGATTCTCCGGAAGAGGGGAGCTCCACCTTTCCCTCTTCTCTCGTCATGGCCGGTGGCAAGACACTCTCCGTCACTAGCCGTCAAGGTTCCTAGACGGGCATTATAAACGAGGCGTTAGCGACATCCACCAGGTGCTCTTTGCTAATCGTTTAATTCGTTTTAAAATTCCATTTCGTGTCTTTTTTGACAAGATATTGGTGTGTCCGATCTGATACTGCTCCTTTGAACACATATAGACCAAAAAATGAGCGCCGAAATTTCGTTGTAGTATCCCGTTAAGGCAGTGAACTTCAAACACCTCATCTACCGCCCTCTCTCCTCCTCCTCACTACCTTCATCTCTCCCTTGTCATCCCGTCACGCAAGATGATTTCAATCAAAAAGGTGTGGCTGAACTCAATCATTTTAATAAACGTTGTTTGATCTGATCTGATCGGCTAGCAAGAGAAGGACCAACCGGTGGCGCTGCTGTCGGCACTGAGATGCGTCGTACTCCCGCGTCCGCTGCAATTCAGGGGCTTTCTTGATCCGCGAGGAAGTATCGCATGCGATATGCGCTTTTAAAAATAATTTTCAACATTAAATTATGTTGATCGTGTTTTTGTGGTTCACGTGACACAAAAATTGGGTTGTGGGGATATTTATACAGCGTGTAGTTGGTCAGCCATTTAAAGTTGCGACGACTCACTCGCTGTAGATGAGCAATTTAGCCAGTGCAGTACAACCACTAGCCTCGGGGTCTTTAACGTGCACCACGCAGTAGTAATACACGACCGCACGCCGGTACGATGCTCATCCAGATCGAAACGGGCAGGGGTGGGCCTCGACACGTGACACAAACATAAACCTGCCGCGGCTAGGGTGCCTGCTGTCTGTCTGTCTCAGGGTGAAGACATCCATTGTTGCACCGAATCTCCCAGCGCGTGACGCTCTCGCGCACTCGGTGCGTGAATTGGGCGATAAAATGGCGTCTATGCATTATTTAAAGCTGCGCGCTCGAGCTGAAGGACATTGGGGTTGTGGGGATATTTATACAGCGTGTAGTTGGTCAGCCATTTAAAGTTGCGACGAGTCACTCGCTGCAGATGAGCAATTTAGCCAGTGCAGTACAACCGCTAGCCTGGGGTCTTTAACGTGCACCACGCAGTAGTGATACACGACCGCACGCCGGTACGATGCTCATCCAGATCGAAACGGGCAGCGGTGGGGCTCGAGCCCAGGATCCGCTGGCTCTGCAGCACGAGCTTTCGCTCCACGCGCGTCGAGCTGGGTGTGCGCTTTAGCCCACTCGGCCACCGATTCCCCGCTGAAGGACACCGTATTGCGCGCACTCCAAAATGCATAAAAAACGATTGGGCGTGAAAGTGGCTGAGATGTCACCACTCAAGCAAAAGCGCGCAGTGTATGAAGGCACTCTAGCCGCCGCATTTCTCGTCTTCGTCGTCAACGTCGGGAACGAAAAAGAGGAAAGTTTTTACTTCTTCCTTCTCGCCAAAAAAGTGCACCTTTGAAAAAAATTGT
>JAZHYW010027196.1:0-14457 GCA_037355805.1 Ixodes ricinus | reverse complement strand
GCTGCCAACGCTGCTGGAAACCCATCACCCTGAGTGACCAGACCGAAGACTGGGGAGGAGTTGAGGGGTGCCCGAAATGCCAATATTACCTTTGTTTTACGCAGCAACTAGGACACGCAGGCGAAATCGGCTTTCAGCCGTTTACTTCAGAGAGTGTCAGTAGGCAACTTCCATGGAATCTTTGACCGAAGTCCGAAATCGGTACACCCCCCCCTTGTGTGAAGTCATGAGCACCATGCACAACCTGATGAATATGCAAAAGTGCATATCTCTAGCAATTCCTCTATCATGCAGAGTTAAAAGATTGAGGTCCACCAAAAAAGAGTTGTAGCCGTAAAAATGGCGGCGGCCGATATGTCTATCAAATAAAATTCGTATAAATATATACTGAATATTTTCAATTAAATTGCTGTGTGACATCCCAATAGAGTTCCATATTACGGACGCGAACTCAAGACGCGATCTAACAAGTGCACAATACAAGGTTAACAGACACTCAGGAAAACAGAACTTTCTTGCCAACCGCGAAATGACGCCAAGGCAGCGAAGACCACGACTAAAAATACGATAAACGTGTAAACGAAAATCTAATCTCGAGTCTACAATCACACCAAGGTCACACGGGTGAAACACTCGCTGCACTTGTGCTTCAAAAAGGGTGTAGTCATACATTATGCTCCCTCTCCCTAGTAAGGGACATCATCACTACTGACTTTTAGGGGTTCAGTAGAAGTCTACTTGTCAAGTACCATTGTTCAAGAGAGCGGATATCATTTTTTATATATATGCAATCACTAATATTTTCGACCTTGTGGAACAATTTTGAATCCTCGGAGAACATGAGCACCTTTGAGTTTTTAATCCGGGACGGTAAATCATTAATAAACACTAAAAGAAGTGGTCCCAGTTTAGAACCCTTATGAACAGCCAGGTAAACATGCATGTGATTCAGACAAAGTTAAAAATCTAACCCGATTTCGACGACTTTCAAGGTAACTTTCAAGCCAAACAATACAGTGGGCATAGTCCGTATCTTTTCAGTTTAAGCAAAGTTATCTGGTGGTCGAAATTGTCAAAGGCATTAGTCATATCAAAATAAATTGTTTCCACCTGACCGCTGTCATATACGGTAGGTCCACTAGCTATGACCGAGGAAAGCACTTAAGCTTGTTTCAACAGATCTGCCTTTGAGAAATCCGTGCTGTAATGGCGTAATTTTCTGTTTAAAAAGGAGTACAAGCGCCCATAGACCACCATTTTAAAAACATTCGAAAAGCCACAGAGAAGAGACACAGGACGAAAGTTATTAACATCGCAAGGATTTCCAGACTTAAAGACTTCGCCCACGAAATTCCAGAAAAAATTACGAAGTAAAGCAAAGTGTCAGTAAACCGCGGACGACGCAACTCCCCCCCCCTTCCAAAAAAAAAAATAAATAAGAATAAAAAAGTAAAATAAGCAAGGAAAAAAAGTAAGAAGAGCAGCTTGCGGGGTGTATAGCACATTTAGGGAGACCTCTCTTCTTCTGCTTGGTCGTTTTCTGGCTGGCCCTCCCATACTGCACTCGCGGGCTGGCCATGCGCAAGCGCACCGTTCTTTGTCCACCTCAGCCAGCCGGCTTCTTCGTTTTGCTTCTATTTTGGAGCAGTGACGTTTCCCAAAAAACAAGGATTAATCCTCTAGCTCTTTTTTCCTAGCTTCGTTTTTTTATTGTTCTTTTGGCCGTCTGTGCAAACCAGAAGCGCTGGGCAATTGCTTCTGTGGGGAGAGCCGAAGCGTGAGGCGGAGAGATGGTTCTGCGCGAGAAGAATGCCTTTGAATGGGGCACTGCCTACAGATGTAGCAAGCTGAGGGAATAAAGTATCCCAACTACCAAGGCAAGAGGAGGCCTTAGCTGGCGACACAGGTTGTCAAGGAGATATCGCACTGCACTCTGTCTTGAAGAACCGCTATAACGGTGGTCATCGGAGACATCAAAGAATTGCGGCATTCTCGCCTGTATTTCTGTGTCTGGTTTTCGAAACACCATTTGGTGCTTGGCGAGCCAGCCTACTATGTTCAGGCGGGCACCCTATTATACACCCAGACTGCTTTACCCTCTTTCAAACACGACCTCAAAAACAGGAAACATGCTGAAATAAAAAGGGCATCGCCAGTGAATGCTTACCACCCCAGGATGATCAACGTCCATCTGATGGTAAACTTTTTTGAATTTCTCAGGAATGCATTGTTATAACTTTTCACAGGAACTGTGCTGCAACGGGAAATTTCACAGTAATGTGTCCACGATTAAAATACACCTTCGTTGAAAATCTGAACTTTCACTTGCAGGACGCCCGATTTTCCAGTGCATTTTACATAGACACCGTAGATATATGCCTCCGCTACTACTATATTATTGGATCAGATTGTGTCAGCATCCTATTGCGTCATGACAGGAATTTTTAATGAATGTATGGACACACGGTATGGGTAGTGATAATAACGTTCGATAGAAACAGTAAAATCTTAATAATGGTTGTCTTTTCAATTTCAATTTTTCACTCCCCCCCCCCCTTGTTTTACCGCCAGACCCCCCATGTAAAATGCACTTCCGGGGTCGCTGATCTATACCTCATATAGAACAAATCCTCGATGTCGAAAGACACTGCATCACAGCGAGGATTCCATGCCGTTTTGGGCGGTTGATTGTCACCCAAACAGGTTCTTGGCAGGTGCACATGGCATCCTTTCTGAATAAGAACCTTTCGCTCCTCCATTTGCAAGACCCTTTCCGAGTTTGCAGTTCAGCGAGCGTTGTTGATTTCCTGAGGGAGGGGAACCTGGGTGCGTGTGATGCAGTGTCTTTTGACGTCGAGGATTTGTTCTATTCTATACCTCAACAAGAGATGATCGTCGCGGTAAAGGGGTGCATTTAAGCTTACGGGGCAGTTTCTGTTTCAAAATGAATCTGGAGTGAGTGAGCGTTGACAATTTTTAGAGGTGCTGTGTTTTTATCTCAAGTCAACGTACGTGTCTACGACGGTTTCCAGTTTTTGCAGAAGTAGGAGGTTTGTATTGGGTCTAGCGTTGCCCCTGTGCTGAGCGACTCTTTTCTTTCAAGTTGCGATAGAGGCATTGCAAAGTGATCTTGGTGGTGACGTGATCCAGGTGTTTAGGTACGTCGATGATACCTGATGCTGTTCCGGAACAAAGGTTCTGTTCAAAGTAGAGGTTTTTCCTTTTGTTTATTGGGAGCATGTTAGAATTGTTCAAATCGCATGCCTGTGGGTTGAACTTCACGAGAGAAGACCCAGTAGATCGTTGTTTACACTTTTTAGATATCAAGCTTCACTTTTTGGATGGACATGTGTGCTGGGGCTATAACCCTAGGAGCAAAAAAAGTGTTCTCCCTATTGACTTTAGCCATTCTAAACTGGTGAAGCGGGGGATTGCGGTGGGTTGCCTTCGGGAGGCACTGGTTAAGTCATGCCCGCACTGTATGCCTAACTAGTTTTGCTAATCAGGCTACTAGGCTTCAGGACGGTGGGTACCCAGATGGCTTGCTGACTGTGTGGCGGAAGGTCTGGTAAGAGGGCTTTGTGACCCGTGTAAGGTTGCCAGGAGAAAGGACAAAAGGAGACCTATGGTTTTACTTTATGTGCGATAAGGTCTCGCACAACCTACAAAAAAAGTAGCTCAACGTCATGGAGTGCCAGTGGTCTTTTCGGCGCCCTCCAAGTTAAAGTCTACGAGGAGTAAAAGTCGCTAAAGTCGACAGGAGTAGGGTTAATAGTCATGTATGTGGAAAGAACTAGGAGCCTTCATGTGCGCTTTGCTAGGGTGATGCCACCCGTTGTAATACCGTTCGCTGACAAACCAGCAGCCATTTGGTTCTCGGCGATAATCCGTGGGGCTTATAACCCTCCCGGAGACAAGCACCTCATCTCACAAGTTCGGAGCAGTGTTGTTGAGCCCACGAAGGGAGAATTAGCATTTTCCCCTCGGATGGGAGGACCGATGGACACAAAGGCTACTTTCCGGCGCACGGGAAGCAATGAGGGGAACAAAACGGCGTGGAAGAGGGTGTGGAAAGGGAAACTGGCAGTTGGCATCACTTGTGAAGCGCACATGAAGGCACTCTAGAAAGAACCACAGTAGGGAGCCTTCATGTAGCGCTTTGCTAGGGTGATGCCACCCTTTGTAATACCACTCGCCGACAAACCAGCAGCCATTTGGTTCTCGGCGATAATCCGTGGGGCTTATAACACTGCCGGTAAGCAAGCACCTTATCTCACAAGTTCGAGCAGCGTTGTGGAACCTACGGAGGGAGGATTAGCATTTTCGCCCGTCGGATGGGAGGACCGATGGACACAAAGGCCACTTTCCGGCGCACAGGGAAACAATGAGGAACAAAATGGCGGCGGAAGAGGGTGTGGGAAAGGGAAACAGGCAGTTGGCATCACTCTATGCGAAGCGCACATGAAGGCACTCTAAACCACAGGGCAACTGGACCGTTTGGTGAATATGTGGTGCCACCCAGAGCCTTGTATACTGGGAGAGTTCGGTGGTCTATTGATCCAGCCGCCGGTCTGGCAACTGCGCCCGAGCAGTCTGGCAACCAGGCGCGTCGCACTCCGATCTTCATTTCGCCATGATGCGCCTTCCAGTCTCGCGCCTACTCACTGCCCGTAGCAGGCACGTAGCGTAGAACTCTCGATGAGCCAACCTAGAGCGAAAGACATGGACGGAAATGGTTGTTGAGCACGTCCAGACGATACGTCGCCTGGAAAATGGGGTGCTACAGTGCCGTGGACTGCTCGAACAGTGCAAGAAAAAGGTTCTAAAAATGCCGATTCCCGCAAGGAGAGAGAAAACCGCCCAAGAAGCAAAATTTGGGCGGCCAAAATGAAGAGGGCTAACTGGAAGCCGACCTCGAGTTCTCGCCTCTGTGAGGTAAATCTATTTCGTTTATAGACCGACACGCGGAGCGACTCTGTTTACCAACACGCCGCAAGGCCGCGCATGCGCGGTAGCTATGTGGGCAAGAGCAGCCCGGCTCTCCGTGTTTTCGCCATTGCGTTCTATGGCGTGCGCTCGTTGTTGTCGTTGTAGGGACGCTTGTATCTTTATTTGTGCGTCGTATTTCCTGAGAACGTATGTCGTATCCTATGCCCGACTATTTGAGCTCGCTGCCCGAGCCTGAACGGCAGCGGTATCGAAACAAACTGTGCGGTGACGGCGTTGCCTTCGACGATCCGTATGCCGTAAACAAGGCCTGCTGGACTTCCGACGTAAAGTTGATGCCACCGAAGTCGACGGCTCATGTCGTCGTTTATTTAGTTTTTTCGCCAAGCCAGTTCACGGCCGACACGGTGCAGGCGTACAAGTCTCTTGAGGCCTACGATTACTTCGAGTCGGTTTCCGCACTGCCGGCGGGATCAGCAGTCTGTGGGTCTGCGGAAGTGTGTGTATTCATTAATTGATTAAATACACACAGCGTCTTCAAGTCAAGGTATGATATTTTTCCTACCCTCATGACCACAAGGCATGACAAGCAGTAACGCTTTGTCCTTTCTGCAGTCTTGGCGGTAACACGTTACAAGTAACGGCGTTGCCGGTAACGCGTTACTTTTTTCAATAACGTAGTAACCTACTCGTTACGTTTTCGACACAGTAACGGGTAACGTACTTACGTTACTACTTCAAGTAACGTAGTTACGTTACTCGTTACTCCTTCTTAAGTCTTAAAGAAATTACACTTAAATTTTTTCCGTGTTTTAGGCGTCAAGCCATGTTTTTCTTGGCGTTTTTTCTCGTGAGTATTTAGGTGAAACCGTAAAACGAGATAAAGTAATTATGTTCAGTTTCTGCACGAACATAATGTTTCTTGAAATATGACATGTATCGTCAAAACCGTAAAATGTGCTAAATCTTAATTTAAAAAATGTAACGCAGAAGTAACGTGCGTTACTTTTTATCGGTAGCGGTAACGGGTTCCTTTTATTTTTAGGCAACGTAGCTCGGTAACGCGTTACTTTTATTTTCAAGTAACGAGTAACGTACTTCGTTACTTTTCTCCGGTAACGCCCACAACACTGCCGTTCTGTCGCCGATCCCCTTCTGCTGGGTAGCACGGGCGTAGCGAGCCTCCGACGAGCGCTTGGCCGATGCTTTGTGCGGAACACACATGGGAACAAAATCCCGGTGGTCTCGATCAGACGACGGTTTCCCTGCACATAAGCAAGCCTCGGGACGGAGATTGAAATGGAAGCCGCACTTGCCTTCAAGAAAGTGTTTGCCGCACAAACGGTCGTTCGCGCGAGGCGACGATTCTTTTCGATCCACGGATATTATCCACCTTTTATGCCTTTCAGAGTCTGCCGGGAACTTGTGGAAACTCACTCCGCTACTTTTCTTGTACATTTCGGTGCAATTAACAGCAACACAGCTTCGCGGCATGCTGAAATGCTATGACGCCCATGCGAAACGTGCGCCCTTTTGCCCACACCCTGCCACACCCCCCGGCTCCGGCGCGATCGCAGCGCCGCCGCAGCTCCGTGACGTCAAGCCCGCGTGTCGGTGTATAAGCTATACTCCATTTCACCTTAGGTGCGAGCGAAGTCAAAGCTAGGAGCGCGAACCCAACGATTTGCGCGTTCCTGACTCGCACGCGGGCTCGTGCAGTGCGGGCTTTGCTTCACGCTGTATGCTCGCGCTTCTGGCCGGCTGCGCTCGCAAATAAGGTGAAGTGATGTATAGCTTATGAACGGAATAAACTTACCCTCGCAAAAAAGAGAACTCGAGGTCGGCTTCCAGTTAGCCCTTTTCATTCTGGCCTCCCAGATTTCGCTCCTCGAGCGGTTTTCTCCTTGCGGGAATCGGTACATTTCAGAACCTTTTCTTGCGCTGTTCGAGCAGTCCACAGCACTGTAGCACCCCATTTTCTTCAGACACTTTGTAATTATGTCCATCGATATCATAAGTACTGAACTCGAACCACGCAAAATTATTTTCCTGCATAAAAACTGAAAAAAAAATGCACACCCGCATGCATAAAAAAATCAGCAGAACCCATCCTTTGGGAATGATTATCTACGTTAATGCGAATAGCATCAAACGGTGCGGAGTTATGCGCGTTCGTCAGGTGGCCGGCACACTCTAGATACGCCAGCCCACTCTTGAGGCGATTCTAAATTTGTTGACACTTTCACAGCCCTGCGCACGATCTCCGCAGCCCAGCACGTGCGTTTGTGTCACTTAGGAAGGCGAGCAAAGCACGCGCCATACGCACAAACACTCAAAATGGTACCGACCAGACTTTCTGGCGTCTCAGCTGAGTCTCAACCAACGGTACTCTAAACGGTTGTTTATATCTTCACCATAGGACGCGCTTACAGCGCTGTCACAGCTACCGGTGCGCGCGCGTTCCATGCACGAGGGCTCATTCCGCTCTCGTGAGGCTGAGCACGGCCGCTGCATCACCCTCTCCCGAGCGCGGGAGAGGGTGAGCTAGCGGCCGTGCTCAGCCTCGCGGAGAGGAATGAGCCCTCGTGCATGGAACGCGCGCGCACCGGTAGCTGTGACAGCGCTGTAAGCGCGTCCTATGGTAAAGATATAAACAACCGTTTAGAGTGCGTTGAATGACTGCCTTCATAGCTCTGTGGTTAGCGCGTCTGCCTGCTGATCAAAGGGTCAGCGGTTCGAATCCCAGCCGGCGCCGGTCTTTTTTATTTATTTATCGACCCGCGGCGTAAGAGGTTAGATAGCCAGATAGATAGATAGATACATAGGCGAAAAGTGCGTGAAGTATCCAAAGAATGCTATTCGCATTAAAAGGGATCGCCTCCAGAAATGCATGCATCAAATTTGCGTGCCACAACGCTACTAAAAAGCTCGCAAGGTAGTACAACTCTCATTGAGTATTCAAAGCAACAATTTGGTCGTCTCTGAAACACTTGGGATGCCGCCGAACGCTAAAAAATATCACGGTTTTCGGCCGTTTATGAACGGCCGCCGTTCATTATTGGGTTGCAGTTTTTATTGTTATTTTTACTCACGCTTACACGGATAAAGCACTGCATCATAAATGCATCTTTTTCAACCTTCTCGTAACGATTAAGAAACACGCGAGCTCCAAAAACTCTCCGAGCATAAGCGCGCGTCAACGAAGCCCCACTTGCTCGGCGGCACAACATGGTGGACCCGGAGCAAAGCTCAATCGGCTAAATCTAGCCGGACGTAAGCCCCTCTGCTGCCTCCTAGACACGCGACTGGGTTCGAGACTAAGTGGCAAGAAAACAACGCGCGCGCAGGGCCTCTCCCACCCGTTCCACACCCAAAACGTCAGCTACATCCTGTTAACCCATTGAGGCGCTGAGACCTAGATACGGCTCCCCCAAACTCGCCTTTGTCCCCATCGTGCGTAATCTTCTGCCCCGAAGTCGACACGAAGAAACCATCTTCCCTCTCTGCTCGGCCAGAAGGAAGAGAGAGGATACTGTACTGGAACCGTTTACTCTCGAACCGATGTTTCTACAAAAGGCCCATTGTGTACAGTCAGCACGAAATGAAACCCGAACGCCGGAACGCGTGGCCGTTGATACAGGCTGCTCCACCTGGAGGGCCCCTGAGAACTAATGAAAATGCACCGGGGTGCGAGGGTGCGGGTCCTACTAAGATGAGCTCGAACCTCGCGCGGCGCGTCTGGGAGTTCCGCGTTTCGCCGGTGGCGCGCTATACACCAACTCATGTTTACAAACAAACCGGAGCGCCCGGAGCGCCCCTAGCGGACGCCACCGGCGCCGCGCATGCGCGATGGGGGTGTGGGCAACAAGCTCGCCGTCGCCCATAAACAAACCATTGAAATGCGATGTTGTCGGCGTCGGTGTGAGTCCCCGCGCTCTTTTTCGCGTTGGAATTGTTGATTTTACGTCTTCCTGGCAATGTCTGACTACTTGAGCGGCGTCAGCGAAATTACCGAGGCTCGTTACACCGCAAAACTTCGCGTGAATAATCTGACATGCGGCGATTCATTCCGCGTGGACGCCGCGGAATGTACTCTAAAGCCTGATTCACATGATGAGATTTCGCTCGCCGTTTTCAGTAGCGACGTCGCTCGGGCTGCAAAAGCGTGAACCGTAGCTGAGATGGTCGACGTCGATACTGAAAATCGCAAGCAGAATCGGACCAAGTGAAACAGGCATAACAAGTCGGTGATGGCCACTGGTAACAATGATCAACATCTCCTTATATCTACTGTTTACATCGAGCCTGCTTACCAACCTTCAACCTTAAGTCTTTTGAGGCCTGCACCTACTTCTTATCGCAAGTACCGGGCCCATGTTTGGTCTACGGGCCGGTGTCCTCTAAAAGAGCAGACGACAAGCAGAAACGTTTGAAAGAGCAGACGACAGTTCGAACGATCAGGCGGCCGTTTGAACTTGAAGACGCACTGAGCGTAGTCCGCAGGTGGTCCGTACAACTTGACGTTTTTCCGGCGTTTATGTTGGAACAAAACAAATAAATCTAACGACCACAAGTATCCGTGAATTCAACCCAAAGTGCTTCCCGCCCAAGCAATCGTGGTCCGACGGCGTCTCGTTTCCCCTTCTCACGGCACATATCCACGTTATCGGACGAACCGAGCACATGAAAACTGACCTTCAAACCTTTCTCGACACTTTTGGTACAGCCCCAGTCGCGGCATTTTGACGAGAAGGCAGGTTTTTGTCTGGTTCCTTTCAAAACAACGCAGGAATACACGTCTGGCTATGGCCCTTCCGCCCACAGCCCCGGACCGGAAGTGCGACCGACGCGCCACCACCGCGCCGTGACGTAACAGAGATGAGTTCGTGTATAAGCGCTGCCACATCCGCTGCAAAAAGCACTGTCACTCGCTTTGTGTATCGGATTCCCAGCGATATCTCTTCAGCGCTGTCAGTCATTATCGCTTTGTGTATCGCAAGGGCGAAATGAAAGTTGAAACATTTCGTGCACAGAATACCGGTAATGCTTGATGACGTGTCACCGGAACCACGCTGGGGCTCCGCTGAACAACGTGCCACGCGGTTTCTGAGAAATAGTGAAACGTCATAAACGCGAAATAAAATTCGTTTATTCGCACAACCATACTCTTTATGAACAAAAAAAATGTTGCAACAGACCGACGCAGACGCCTCGGTTTTCATTAGCAATGCGCATTTTTTCCTGCGGAGGTTATCAGACGATTCTTAAAAAGCGAGGAATTGCTTACTGACGCTTTCTTTGGTAACCACCGATATGCCAGGCTTATGAATTCTGGAACGGGATAAATGCATCACCCTGTCTGAGCAGGGCCTATCGCAGAGAGCTATAGCCAGGTTAAGCGGCCGCCCGGTGTCGTGCGGGCGACAGTGGGGCGACAGTGCGGCGACAGAAAAGCCCCTAGAGTAACGGCGCTTACAGCGCGCCACTGGCGAAACGTGGAAGTCCCAGACGCCCCATGCGAGGGTTGAGGACATTTTAGTAGGACCCGCACCCTCGCACCCAGGTGCATTTTTATTAGTTCACAGGGGCCCTCCAGGTGGAGCAGCCTGTATTGATGGCCACGCGTTCCGGCGTTCGGGTTTCATTCCGTGCTGACTGTACGTGCCGTGCGCTGTCAGTGTGGTTTACAACATTAAATTGTCATCTCGCAATGGGAGTTTTGGAGCAGCTGCACGTTAAAGCTTTGCGTAAGCAAAAAAATAGTATTGTCGCCACTGCGCATGCGCCAAACGCTAACCACGTTTCGCGCTTTTAATGCGCTATTTTAGCGTATGCTATTTTTCCAGAAATTGCGTGCGTACGCAAAGTCTTTGCGCTCCTCAAGGAGGATTTGTGATGAGAAGAAGACGAGCACAATTAAAAAATGGCGGCTCCCCGGATTATGTCGGCGGCAGCTTTGGCGGAGACGGATGACGTGACGTCGGCGGCATCCTCGCGACCGTGATTTTCAATACAGGAGGACATTGCACTCGGTTTCGCTAACGATCACCGGCAACTTGAAGCTCGCGACGCGCAGACATTTCCAGCGAAGGTACAGTGCGAAGGTTAGTACACGAGCGGTCGACAACCTCGCGTCGCATTTTATCTTTAAATGTTACTCTAAAAAATAAAAAAATAAAACGTTTTTTTTTATGAGATACAGCATTTCGTGTGTGAAATTAAAATTCTGACCGTGTCTTGGTGGCGTTGCCAAGCGTGAGATGCTTGGGCTTTTGCGTCGCGGCGGAGAAACGCTATTCTAAAAACTCTCTTGAGCGGCGTGCGCCAGCGCAAGCGCGAAATTGGGGAATTGTAGTAGACCGTTTCCGCAGCCCGCTAAGCACCCGGATAGCGCTCCGTAATCCCCCACAAGACCTTGAACTATGCAGATAAGGCTGGCGGCGGGCATGCGCAGGTGCGGCGTTTTCTTCAGGGATAACGTAGCGGAGGAGAAAAACGGCCCACTGCAATTCCCTATTTAGTGCTAGCGTGCGCTAAACTTGCGTACGTTATTCTAAGACTCCCTAATATTTACATCGGACAAACCGGCAGATGTGTGAACGAGAGGTTAAGAGAGCATGTTCTATCGGTTAGACCAGGGTGCACAACATACGGCCCGCGGGCCGTATGCGGCCCGCGCGCGCTCTTTTAGTGGTCCGCGGCCCAGCTCAGTGCAGAAAGTGGCTTACCATGCCATTCAATCCGCCAAGTGCCCGTTCCGCTTGGCAAGCAGCAGTGCAACCCTCTGACCTACTTTTCTCAGTCTTCGGCGAAGTAACTACTCTCCACTAATCCCGCTGACAACAATAAAACACCGCGTGCAGCCATCCCTGTGCATGGTGTGGTTCTGTTTCAACATGTTTGTAAACAGAATGCAAAATCTTCTCGCTCTCTCTCAACAGATACCCATCCCTCTTTCTCCACGGGGCTATCAATCCTCTCGCCTCCTTTTGGGATTCTTAGGGTTGCATCGTCAGATCGGAGGACTCAATCCGACGATGCAACTGGACTCATCGACCTCCAGTGTCCACCAGCGCTGAAGACGATGCATCGCGAATCTCAGCCGCATCAGTTCAACGAAAACCTGGACAAGAACAAACACGAAACCTGGGGGACCACGCCTTGAAACTGTAATTACTTTTCGGGAGCACGTACGTTTCTGAGCAGACCTTCGCACTGATGACTCTCAACAAGAACCACCTTCGATCTGCCATGACGGACATGACATTGCGAGATGTGCTAAAGACGGTAACGAGCGCGATGAAACCTGGTATCGGAAGCCTGACCGCAGCCGAAATATGCCAACACGTCCCACTAAGTGCGGCCCGCACAGTTTTCAATTAACGTAATTTTGGCCCGACTAAGTTTTCAGTTGTGCACCCTGGGTTAGACCGTTAGATCATCGTCAGCAGGCAACTTGGCAGTACACTGTAATAGTTGCAGTTACAAACCCGTTATTTCTTTATATATTTCCAATACTACTAATCCCGTTCGGGATTGTTGTAGAGTGGTACATCATACAGAACGATTTTCTGTGTGCTTTTTATTCTTGATAAAACGAGCTTTTTAGGACAATACAGTCAACAGATGACTAGAGAAGTTTTAGAGGCTTTTTTATGTGTCGGAAGCTAAAAGGTAGGTGCGTCAGTTCGCTTTCTATCGCATTATTTGGCAAAGAGTTGGCATTCTTGAGCAGGGCTTACACATGAGGGGGCGGTGACTTCGTGTTTTTGAATGATCCGTGATGCTTGTCGATTTGTGTTTTCTTCCAATAAATCAGTTGAGAGCCAGCGCTCCCTTTGTACAATTCGTCTTCTTGACTTCCTTTTTTTGGCGCTGTTTCATTTTTTGTTAAACATCTAAAAACATTTTTTGCAGAAATGTCAGTTGATTTCTGGAAGGCCACCGAGCCATTCAAGTCAATCTAAACCGCTTGAATGAGTGCCCTCTTGGGGAATAGGATAGAAAAGATCATCCACATTCATCGAAACCATGTTACAAGTACCATGGGTTCTGATTGGTGATATACTCTATCAATGCTTCCGAATTTCGAATTAAAAAGAGATTATTCAATATCGAAGACGAGAGGTAATATTGTAGATACTTTGAATTGTGGCTACACAGAACCCTTTCTGTGTAACAATTACCCTGAAGGGCATATTCGTCTTGTGGGTTTTCACCGAGAAGGAAACTTGTGATTGAGACCACTAGCTCCCCTGATGGACTTGTGAAGTGTCTCTATACCAAACTGCTTGCAAAGTCGTTACAGAACGTTAGAGGCTTTATATTAGCCAGGAGTCCTAGCCGACATTAAAAGGTATGTCAGATCATGCGATACATGTCAGAGAGCCACCCGCAGCGGAAACTAAAAGGGCGCCACTTGGGCAAAGGCACGTGATTGATACTCCGTTTGAGAGGGTGGCAATGGACCTAATAGGTCCACTCCCAGTTACCTCAGATAACGGAAATCGGTACATCCATACGATGGTGGAATTTGCAACGAGATATTCCGATGCCGTTGCGTTACCATCTTGCGATTCGCGCGCCGTCGCGCAAGAGATTACTAGAGATTTTCTCCCGGGTGGGTTCTCCCCGGCAGATCTTAGCTGGATCAAGGCACAAGTTTCACATCCGGATTGATGCAAGAATCGACAGAACTCCTATCGATTCAGAGATTACAAACCACACCCTGTCATCCGATCGGTAATGGATTGGTTGAGAAGGTACAATGGCACTTTGAGACAGATGTCGACCAAGATGAGCCAGGAGAAGCCGCGCTCATGGGAGTCGGTACCTAGCATCTGTGCTATTTGCGTACCGCGAGGTGCCTCAAGCTAGCCTGGGCTCTTCCCCGTTTGAGCTTATTTACGGCCGTCATACTCAAGGACCGCTGACGATCCTAAAGGAGGTGGGGATTGAGATGAAGTAGGGACCAGCCCAGTAATGTGACTGCTGCGCCAATTGCGACAAACTGTGCCAAGGTAATACACACAACAATTTGCTTTGCGCAAGACCCCAAAGCGCGAAAGAACTGGATAAAAAACGTAAGGTGAATACATGTAGCTCTGGCGTACAGTTGCCTTGATGTAAAAAAGGGCCAAACCAACCGAGAGCACGTAAAACCCATATTCTGTATGGTCATAATGTCTTAAAATATGGCGCTATATTTATATATTATTACTGTACTTCGTTTCAGCTTAGGTCCAGACGCAGTCGATGCTACAAGCGCGAGCTCCGGAGCTTCCAGCGTCCCTGCCAAGCACGCGCGCTAGTGCAGTGCAAGCACTGTTCAGGGCCACATGCTCGCGCTTGTAGCATCGACTGCGTCTGGACCAAAGCTGAAACGAAGTATATAAACTGTGAATGTGCGCCAACTTCGAGCACAGCTCACTGCGGGCGCGTGAGCAAGACCGAGCTCCGTGCATCGTGACGCGCGAGATCCGCTTGAGCTCAGGGTTGTTCTGCCCAGCG
>JAZHYW010027195.1:0-18195 GCA_037355805.1 Ixodes ricinus | reverse complement strand
CGGTTTTTCTGGCAGACCTCAACCTTTCTGGGCCGAAATTACAATAATTATTGTTAATAATGAAAAACCAGTTTGAAAAGACCTATTGGAAAGACCAGTTTAAAAACATAACTGGTCAGACTGGTATTTGGACTGGTCAGACTGGTCTAACAGGAAATCAAACTGGTGCAGCTGGTAGCCAGACTGGTTTAACTGGCCATCATATTAGCCTAACTGGTCACCAGACTCCGAACTGGTCACCAGACTCGCCGAACTGGTCCAACTGGTAACCAGATTAACCAAACTGGCAACCAGATTGACCAAACTGGTCACCAGAATGGCCTACCTGGTCCAACTGGTTACCATTTTGACCTCTTTCTCACTTTATTATTAGGCTTTCTCACTTTGATTTATTGGCTTTCAAATAATTATGGCATATCGAGCATTTACGTTTTACTAAGAGACTCATCCCCTAAGCCGTTAAAATACTCTCAGTGGTATGACATTGCTGGAAAAAAATCAACATGCTGGGAATATTTTTTATTCCTTAGGCGGTCACCGAGGAATTCCGTATGTTCAAAACGACCAGTATAAAAGACGGAAACGCAGAGCTCTAAAGTAGTGATCGGGTTAGTGTGCTGTTGTATTGATGCTTGTATGTGACGTGTATGTGTATGCACTCAATGAATGTTCAGCTGATGCATCTAGTAGGCGTATTGTGTCTACACTTGTGTATAATAAAGATTTCCGAAGCGAAGTGGTGGCGAGGACAAATTAAAACATTTTTTTGTCGAACCAGCGTGAGAAGTCAACCAGTGCGACCAGTTCAACAACCATGACCAGTTTAACCATCATGACCAGTCAACCAGTATGACCAGTTCAACCGCCATGACCAGTCAACCAGCGTGACCAGTTCGAACCACCTTGACCAGCTCAACCATTATGAAACTGGCCAAACTGGAGAAATAACCAAGTTTGAAACTGGTCCCAGTTTGAACGGGTCTTTCCACAGGGCACTCCACGTGCGTGAGGGCAATAAAGGCGGTGGCGCGGGATATCGAACGAAAGGGGCATGAGCAAATACTTTGCTTTCTGCTCTACGAATTTCTTCGCGTGAGCAAACGGCACGACAGCTGCGGACAAAGGCGGTGGTTTACAGACAACGAGTTGGCGCGTTCAACTTGACGTGGATTCGAAACAGGAAGATACGCAGACCCGCGACAGTATAGCGAAGTGTCACGGCCGGCGGGACAGTTGCATGGTCAGGCGTTTCTATACTCACTCTCCTGGGCCCACCTGTAGAGCAGGCGTAGCAGTCCGCCGTCTCTCCCCTGGCGTCAACGTCATGGGCGAGGACTTTCAGGGTGTCTTCGGCGATCCTGTCCAGGCCCGGCACGTACGACATGATGGTCCGGAGGCGGAGCGTGTACGGCTGCGTCTTGGAACGCAAGTTGTACCACTCCTGGCCCTGCCTGCATGAGGCGTCCAGTGGACCGGGCCGCGCGTCACTCCAAAGCGAAGCTGCAGTTGTTGACTTAAACAATAATTAAGACGTATACTATTACTTGCACTGGAATATATTCATGGTACAATACAGAAATGCATCTAGTTACAGTCATTTTCTCACGAGCGGTAGCTAAGGCACACTCCAATTAATTGTTTCAATTGCTCTATGTCGTCGAGGTGCACCGTCACAGTCCATCACAGATTCATTCTTTTAATTCAGAAAGGATGTTGCCATTATATCTGTTCTGTTTCAGCCCTACAAACACTGACTTCAGACAGTGCTCGGCTATAGTGACATGTTGCATTGATGTTGAAAGAAAATGAATGTGAATTGGCGTATTTGTCAGCAATAGTTTTGAAAAAGTTACTGCAATTGAACCAAGGTTCAAGCATCTAAAATTGGTTAGCAAATTGATGAGCAATTGTCTTACGCGAAAAACGTTCGGGTATTCCTCCGGAACGTTACAGAACCCGGCGCCTTGGCTCACGGCACTTTCCATCAGGTAAACCAACACGCGGCATATAAAATGTATACCAGTTCCTGGATAAACTATACTGGCGCTAACTCCTAAGCTGAGAGCGGCGGAAGCTACGTCCTCGCTGGACCAATCATACGACGTTTTCGTTTTTTCAAACCTCGTGCACTGGCGCACAGGGTTGGGTCAGGTGACGAAAGGGAAGCGGATGACTGGTCCGACTGGCATGTAGCTCCCACCACAGTCTCAGCTTAGGGGTGAATGGAGTATAGTCGGGTTTTAAAGTTTCGAAGTTTTTCAAAACCTCCCATAGTCATCGAAATCATTCAACCACCGTTAATCACGCGATCTCTTCACCAGCCAATCAGCGTTGAGCTTCAATTCTTTGGCTTCACTTAATAAGGCGACCGCTTCGGACGATCCAAAGACTGTCTTACGTTGAAACGCGATAAAGGTACAGTTCCAGCTATTCACATTTTATTTTTTTCCATACTCTCCCACGTTGGCCTCGGTGCTGGCAAAGACTTGAGTGCAATGCAGGTGCTAGGAAAAACGCTTTCTGTTCATGACACTCGCCCATTAAAAACGCCATTAAAAACGCCTTTGAATACCACGCGCCGTGCCAGTGTCCTTGTCGGTGCTGAGGTCACCTCGTGAGGTGTGTGGTACAGTAATAATTGTGCTTTTTTTTCTGTGTGTTTATACAACCGAAAGTTAGTCAACCCTATGCGTATCTGCTGTCTCAGCTGTAGTGTACACATTTTGCCTGTGTAGCACTACAACTAGCCTGGTGCCTTTAACCTGCGTCACGGAGTCGTGGTACATGACGGCACGCCCGTACGATGCTCATCCAGATCGAAACGGGCAGGGATGGGAATTATACTGCAGAGCGAGATTTTCGCTCCACGTGCTTCGAGCTGCGGTGCGTGAGTACACTCAGCAACCCTTACCCTAGGTACAGTCCAGAATTTTCAGCGTTGAGACCTACCATACAAGCACTCATCGGCCCAGAGAGCGAGCTCGTGCATATAAGCGCCCCGCAAACCCACTACGAAGAGTTGGCGTCTAATCATTTGGAATGTATGCCCACCAGGCGCTCTGACAAAGAGCAAAATCTAAAGCTTATAAAAACCCTTCATAAAGGCTTTTTTTTAAACAGGAATCGCCACTTATTGTTGTGGAAACACGTAAGACACGTGAAACGAAAGGGTCCTCCGCCGCCACTCGTTTTCAATGGCCACTCATTTCAGTGCTGCGCCGCCATTTGCTTCCAAAGGCCGCTCGAGACACGGCCCTCGTGCACTGGCGCATTTGATTTCGCTACGTACAAACCTTACGGGCCGTTCACACACCTGCAATCGAGTACGACCGAGAAAGACAAGACTTGTTGAAACCTCTAAAAGTTTCTTAAGAACACAATGGCACGCTGGCGCCATCCAAACGGTGACCACGGAACTGCATCTGACAAGAACGAAGGTTTTGCGAGATTTCTGAGGTCAAATGTGCTTAATACCTATGAGAAAGGCTCGTTTATAACGTTGGCAAAAGTTTTTGGAGCCAAGAAAAAAGGATAATGCGCGGGAGAAATAGAAAATGTGCCGGACCGCAAAGTTTACACTGCTGCCCAATAGATGGCGCCAGTCTGTCCTCGAGTCGTAAGAGATGCTCAGTATTTGTAGTAAAATCATGGAACATCTTGTATTTAAACACATATCGGCATATCTGGAGCAAAATAATTTTTTTACTCAGGCTCAACATGGTTTCCGACAAAAAGTGTCTACCATCACCCAACTGACCGAAACAGTGCACGAGTTCGCGTCGGTAAATAATACTCGAGGACAAACTGACGTTGTGTACTTGGACTTTTCAAAAGCGTTCGACCGCGTTCCACATGAGAAGCTACTAAAACAATTGACGGTTGTCTTAAATAATACTAACATTTTGAGGTGGACAAAAAGTTATTTGACTATGAGACAACAATTTGTACAATTTCATAGCGCGTGTTCCGGTACTGCACACGTTACGTCTGGTGTCCCACAAGGATCAGTTCTCGGGCCTCTATTGTTCTTAATATTTGTTAATGATATTGTTTGTGAAATTCCAGTCAAGATAAGATTGTTTGCAGATGATTGTGTTGTTTTTAAGGAAATCAAAAGTCTCGGAGACTGTGAAGTATTAAATTCCTCGCTAGAAAGATTGTCTAAATGGTGTGCCGATTGGCAAATGTCGTTGAATTTATCAAAGACTGTTTGTATGTCTATTACTCGCAAGAAAAGTCCTTTACTTTTTAATTATTCTATTGGCAACTATAGCCTTCTTAGAGTTTGCTCATATAAGTATCTGGGTTTGAGTATAACATCCGACTTAAGGTGGAACACAGATGTTAGTAACATATGTAGTAGAGCATGGAGTAAGTTGGGTTTTCTTCGCAAGTATATGAAGCATGGCTCCAGTGAGACAAAGTTATTATTATATAAAACTCTGGTTAGGCCAATGTTAGAATATGCTAGTGTCATCTGGGATCCCCACACATCATGTTGTATTTCAGAACTCGAGAGAATTCAGAGATTAGCGGTGCGTTTTGTGTACAATATGTATTCCTCTTATGTGTCCCCCACAAAACTTTGTACTGAGGCGGGCCTGGAAACCCTACAAGAAAGAAGGAGAATGAATCATCTAATATTTCTCTACCTTATCGTTAACGACGAGCTTGGAATAGACAAAGATGATTGCATCACATTTTTTTGCCCCGGGTCTACCAGGCATTTTCACAGCAGAACAATAAAACCATATAGTTACAAAAATGACGCATTTAAATACTACTTCTTTCCTCGAACAATTATTGATTGGAATAGTTTGCCACCTGATGTTGTAAATACTACTAGCTTTTTAGATTTTGATCCAAGTTATTGCAGCAAGTGCAATCTGTGTGATATTATGTTTCATCCACTCCTGTAACGACCTCAAAAGAGGTTAACAGTATTAATAAAGAAAGAAAGAAAGATATTAAGAGGTTCCAAGGCACTCGGTTCTAAGCGGTCGCATGTGTCTGAACGGGCCTTTAGTTTATGGAACGCACCAGAGTATTGGTTCTTTTTGAGGTTCTTTATAGAAGATGTAATGAAGGTTGTGCGACCCTTGGAGTTTCCGCTGAGAGCACCGTAGATATTTAATGAAATAAAAATACCGTTTTGACTGCTTTAACGCATTTTGGGGCAACTGAAATAAAAATTACGAGATAAAAGTGACAAAACAAATGGTAGTCATTGATAAGCTGTCTCCAATTTTAATTTTAAGAGCTTAAAGAGAGAACTAAATGTCGTGGAGGTGGGGGGTGCGACGGGCAGGACGACAACGGGTAGGGTGGTCATGGTCGGGATCTTCTTCTTCCGGTCCTCGGGCAAGAGACCCGATTCGGGAGACTGACCTCTGGTACGACGGCTTCTTCGGGCTTCGGCTTCTTCGGCGAAGGGTAGCCTTCCGGGGCTGAGCACGTCGCTTGGCCGGGATGTCTTCGGAGGGGTACGCTTAACGGGCATAAAATGCAATACCCCGCACCTCCACCAAAATGTCACGAATGACAAATGATGAGGCGGAGAATAACTAAAGGAACTAAACGTTTAATGAGGGCGAACTTGTGCCCAAAAATAAAAAGGAAACAGAAGATAACAGCAGAGCGTCGCGGGCGTCGAAATCGGCGAAAGAGCAGAGTCGAACGCTGGGGCGAAACTGACTCGGCTTGCCAGGCGGAGCCCCTTTGTACACGCGTGGGCTTCCGGAACATTCGGCGTAGAAGGTTCGGTTCGTAGAACATTCTAACCTCGAATTAGCAAGGCGGCTCTCGAATTTGCTAGAACATCACATTACAGCGTCAACAAAAATGTGTAGGCGCGGCCAGGAATCGAACCCTGGCCTTCTGCGTGGAAGATAAGTGCGATAACCGTTATGCCACGGGCGCGCTGCCTACTTGGTTAGCTGCGCCCGCGGCATTATCCCCCCCCCCCCCCCCCGTGGAAAGGCGTCGGAGCGCCCTCGGGAGATCGACGAGTACCTGCGACGACCTCAGTCCCCCGAGCCTGCGTACCGCCGTGTGTCCCGGTCGCCGTCGCCACGACGTCCAGCTTCACCGATGCACCGACCCCGACGTGAAAGCCTGTCACCCCTCACTCCTCGCCGGGGAAACTAGGCGCGGCAACCCCTGGAGGTGGAGTTGCCGAAGACGACCGACGCCAAGATCCTCCACGAACGTCGGAGGGCCCCCACTCAAACACCACCAGAGACCGAAACGACGCTCCTGCAACGGTGAAGAATAACTTGAACATCGTTATCGACGGTCACGACGCGTCGGCTCTCGTCGACACCGGAGCAGACTACTCCGTCCTGAGTGGGAGGCTCTCCCAACGCCTTCGGAAAGTGACGACGCCGTGGGATGGCCCACAGATACGGACCGCCGGGGGACATCTCATCACGCCAGTCGGAAGATGCACTGCTCGCGTCGAGATTCACGGCGAGACGTGTCCGGTAAAGTTCGTCGTTCTACGGGACTGTGCGAGGGACGTTATACTCGGAATGGACTTCTTGTGCGAGTACAGCGCCGTCATCGACCTGGAAGCCAACGAGTTGAGGCTGCGGAAACCTGTTGTAATGCCCGAGGATCACACAACTTTGGCAGCCACGTCAGCTACAGTGCGTGTACTCTCCAACCACGTGAACTTGCCACCACGCTCGAGTGTACTTGTGCCTGTCGCGACCGAAAAAGGCATCTGCGGAGAAGCTTTGCTGGAGGGTAGCGTCCAACTGCTCCTAGGAAGAGGGATCGGCGTCGCAAGAGGCATCGCGGAGCTCCAAGACGGACGCACTGTTGCGCTCGTAACGAACTTCCGACAGGAGGCTCAGCACCTTACGAAAGGCACCGCCGTGGGTCACGCCGAGGAACTCCCCGACTCAGCCGCTATCGCCGGAGTATCAGAAGACCTCTCTTCATGGCCACACGAGACAACGCCGCCTTCGCAGTTCGACATCGATCCAACCCTGCCTACCCCACAACGGCGACAACTCAGTGACCTTCTAGCCAAGTTCAGTGCGTGCTTCTCCACGTCGTCAAAGGTACGCCAAACGACGGTCGCGAAACATCGAATTGTTACTGATGACGACGCACTTCCCGTTCATCGATCGCCGTACCGTGTTTCGGTGAAAGAGAGAGAAGTCATCCAGAAGCAAGTTGAAGAAATGCTCGACGACGACATCATCCAGCCCTCAAACAGTCCGTGGGCTTCACCGGTAGTCCTGGTGAAAAAGAAGGACGGGACTCTTCGGTTCTGCGTGGACTATCGTCGACTGAACGCCGTAACAAAAAAGGACGTCTACCCGTTGCCCCGCATCGACGACACTCTGGACCGGCTGCGCCACGCCCGATACTTTTCGTCGATGGACCTGAAGAGTGGGTACTGGCAGATCGAGGTCGACGAACGGGATCGTGAGAAGACTGCCTTCGTCACGCCGGACGGACTGTACGAATTTAAAGTGATGCCGTTTGGACTGTGCACAGCACCGGCGACCTTCCAGCGCGTAATGGATACCGTCCTCTCAGGCTTGAAATGGCAAAGCTGTCTCGTCTACCTCGATGACGTCGTGGTATTCGCAAGCGACTTCGACGAGCACCTGAGACGTCTGCGAGCCGTGCTACAGGCTATCCAGAATGCTGGACTGACACTCAAGCCGTCAAAATGTCAGTTCGCTTACGGCGAGCTTAAATTCTTGGGCCATGTCGTGAGCGCTGAGGGTGTAAGCCCTGACCCGGCAAAGACATCCGCTGTCGCCGCATTTCCGAAGCCATCAGACAAGAAAGCCGTAAGAAGATTTCTTGGACTGTGCGCTTACTACAGGCGTTTCGTTCGCGATTTCGCCAAGATTTCTGCACCGCTCACGCATCTCACGAAGGACGACGTGAACTTCCAGTGGGGGAGGAGCAAGAACAGGCGTTCAACGAACTGAAGGAAAGACTCCAGTCGCCCCTATCCTCGGACACTTCGATCCAGCAGCGGAAACGGAAGTTCACACGGACGCCAGCAACGCCGGACTCGGCGCGGTACTCGTCCAAAGACAAGACGGAGCAGAGAGGGTGATCGCTTACGCAAGCCGGGCACTGTCCAAGGCAGAGAAAAATTACTCAACGACCGACAAGGAATGTCTCGCTGTCATCTGGGCGTTAACCAAGTTCCGACCGTACCTGTACGGGATCCCGTTCCGCGTTGTCACGGACCACCACGCTCTCTGTTGGCTCGCCAACCTGAAGGACCCGTCAGGACGCCTCGCTCGCTGGAGTCTCCGACTGCAAGAATTCGACGTAACCATTGTGCATAAGTCTGGCCGCAAGCATAATGACGCCGACTGTTTGTCTAGGGCCCCAGTCGAATCTCCTTCCGACAGCACCGACGACGACGATGACGACCGTTTTCTCGGCGCCGTTACAGATACCGACATGGGAGTGCTTCAACGAGACGACCCGGAACTTCGCGCCGTGATCGACCACCTCGAAGGTCAAGGAAGTTCAGTTCCGCGAGTCTTGGCCCGAGACTTACCAAGCTTCGTTCTGCAGCGAGGCGTGCTCTTCAAGAAGAACTTCGGAACAAGTAACCCTGCCTGGCTGCTGGTTGTTCCGGCCAGCCTGCGCGAAGAAATCTTTCAAGCCTGCCACGACGACCCGACGGCTGGACACCTTGGCTACAGCAGGACGCTCGCCCGGATTCGTGACAAGTACTACTGGCCGAGACTCCCAAAAACCGTCCATCTGTACACACGGTCCTGCCATGAGTGCCAACGACGTAAAAAGCCTCCGACGAAGCCAGCAGGACTTCTGCAGCCGATTCCTACCCCAACTACGCCCTTCCAGCAGGTCGGAATGGATTTACTTGGGCCGTTCCCAACATCGGCGCAAGGAAATCGGTGGATTATCGTCGCGACCGATTATCTTACACGATACGCCGAGACGAAAGCCCTGCCATCGGGAACAGCGGTAGAAGTCGCCAAGTTTTTCGTCGAGTCTATTCTCCTTCGACATGGCGCCCCCGAAGTCTTGATAACCGACCGAGGGTCATCGTTCTTGGCCCAGCTCACGCAAGAGATCCTTCGGCTCAGCCACACCAGCCATCGTCGGACCACCGCGTACCATCCGCAGACCAACGGGCTTACGGAGCGGCTCAACAAGACGATCGCCGACATGATCTCCATGTACGTCGACGTAGAGCACAAGACGTGGGACGAGGTATTACCTTACATCACGTTCGCCTACAACACTGCAGCTCAAGAAACCACCGGGTTTACGCCATTCGAGCTGGTGCATGGAAGAAAAGTGACGACCATGCTGGACGCGATGCTGCCTCATGAGCCTGTGGATGACGGATGCGACGATGCCCATGCGGTCAGTCAGAGAGCAGAAGAAGCACGCCAACTAGCCCGCCTTCGAATCCACGATCAACAGCGTGTCGACGCTCGCCGGTACAATCTTCGTCGCCGCGCCGTCCACTTCCAGCCCGGAGACAGAGTGTGGGTGTGGACGCCGATTCGTCGTCGCGGTCTCAGCGAGAAACTGCTGAAGCGCTACTTCGGGCCTTACAAGGTCATCCGACGCCTCGGAGATCTGAACTACGAAGTTCTTCCCGACGGAACACGACCATCAACCAGACGTCAGCCGCGACCCGAGGTGGTGCACGTCGTCCGGCTGAAGCCGTATTACGAACGATAGCACTTTCCACCGTCGTCGACGAGTGAACTGTGAACTGTGAACTGTGAATTGTGGCTCGCGAGTCTGCTGTCCTTTAGTTGTGGATTTGTTTTTTGTTTTTTTTCGTGTTGTGCTGCATCGGGACGATGCACTTTTTTAACAGGGGAATAATGCCGCGGGCACAGCTAACCAAGTAATTTACGAATGAGTTCTTTGTGCTTTTGCGGAAGCTAAATGAGGGAACTAAAGATTGCCTTGAGATGCCCATCACCATGAGAAAAATAGTAAAAGCGATAGACGAATTGAGCCCTGCAAAGACACCTAGACCCGACGGCATTAGTGTAGCTTTCATAAGACCTTTAGAGATGAAGTTGCGCCAGTGCTGCACAATGTATTTAACGAGGCCTATGAAGAAAAAAAAACTACCACTCTCCTTTGTGAGGTCTCGCACCGTGTTAATACCCAACACCGAAGATATTGTCAAATTGCGTTCGGTTACATCCTATAGGCTAATCATTTAACGAACGTAGATTACAAAATTCTAATGGAGATTTTGGCACGACGGCTTCAAGCAGTAATTACAGAAATAGTTGGTTCACACAAAAGGTGTAGAATAAAAGGAAGATCAATCCGAACGAATATTCACACCAATCGAAGTGTACTTAAATGCTGTGACGCAACGAATGATAAAATTGTAATGCTCCATATTGGCTTAGAAAAGCGTTCAATCGCGTGTCACATGACGTTTTACTGGCGATAATGGAAGATGTTAACATACGCTACTGTAATCATGGACTGTGTTCGTGTGGCGTACGAGGGATGCACAACAATCCTGATTGTGAACAAGTCAGTTGGTAAATGTATTGGCGTCCTCTGGTCTGTGCGGCAGGGTTGTACTTGTCCCCGCTTTTGTTTTGCATATACACAGAATCTTTCTGCTTAAGCGTAGTTAAAAAAGCAGCGTCATTCGTGGCTTTCTGTTACATGCTTACATGCAGATGATATCGCGTTGTTTTGTGCAAGTAGAGAAAGCGTACGAGAGGCGACGGCATTAGTAAAACGTTTTTGCAATAGAAGTGGTAGTGCCGTATAAACTGGGAAAAGTGCACAGGGTTTTGGCAACGGGGAGTGGGACGTGAAGCCCAGTGCGTCTGAAAACGTCAAATGGGTCTCGTCTCCGGCGAAGTACTTAGGGGCACCCCTGGAAAGCTATCGGGACAGCGACCCTTTTGGCAGACGCAGATAGTCGAACTGCAAGGAAAGCTGAGAAGTGGAGAGGAAATGATTTGTCGGTATTTGCCGGAACCACTGTTTGCAATGTGTTCCTAATAAGTAAATTGTGGTATGTGCTGCAGGTCTGGCACTGTTCCAGGGTGAATATCCAAAATCTGCATCGGGTGTTTGGTCCCCATTTGGGGCTCTTCCCATAAGCGCACGAGCAGGACCAGTCTTTTTCGCAGTGTGAGTGAGGGAGGCCTGGAGCAATCTCATTTGTTTTTGAAGCAGCTGGTAAATCGTTCCTTTTCCTTACGCAAAGTCAAAGACCTGTTTTTGAGCACATTTTGTCAAATGCGATTGTGCAATGTTATGCCTGAGTACATAGTGTCGTCAGAGTATGGAGGTGCTGGGTGTATTTTCGGTTATATGCGCGAAGTGGTGGGAGCGTAAAAATTCTTAAAAACACGCTTTTCGTTAGAATATCTGAGTGAAGTCACTAAGAAAAAGCTGTACCAGGATCTTGCTGACGCTACCCTGCCGGTTCCAACGTATATAGCTCTGTATTCTACAGGTCTGGGGCAGCATGATCTGGAGCCTGTCAAAAGAATGTCCGTCCCAGCGTGCGTAGACTTTTTTTTTTTTAAGTTGCACACCGGTACTTTGCCTGTTAAAACGTGGATGGTGGACAAGGGTATCTTTGTCGCGTTGGGTGATCACTGTTTTTCGTGTAAGAAACCTGAGTCAGTAGAGCATGCCTTCTTGGACTGTTGGAACGCTATATTTGTTTGGGATGTGTTTCTCAAACCGGAAGCCCCTACTGGCAATATTGAAGTGTGACGACAGAAATAATACGAAGTGGGCAGTAAGCCATGTTTGCAGCTGATTATAAGGCGTTTGATGGTGGGAAATGAATGCTTGGTAGCTGATTCACTGAGAAGTACGCAAAACAAACACTCGACATACTTTAAGACCACCAGCACGACCTGAAAGTCTGTATCATTAGTGACGTCACACCACTGGAGAACACGTAGAAATTTGAATGTTGGTTTCGGCATCATCTTAATTTACAGTTTTTGCAAGTGCTATATATGAATTTTCAGTCAGAAAATGCAATTTGTTTAGGTAGCTAAAAACACTGCCGGAGTACCCCTTTAACGCAACACCGGGCTCCTCTATGCCTTCATTGTAAGCAAAAGTATTTCAAACGCCGGGGGCATCGTGAGAAAAATGAATACACCAACTTGACGTATTGTATTGTAAAAGAGCGCAATTCATGTACCAGACAGCAATTTCTATATTTACTGCTCGCGTTTGGGTGCTTCAAGCACGCGAACATACACATAAAAAAAACTTTCAGCCTTTCCACTCTGGTGAAGAAGAAAACCAGCGAAACTGTACTATGGTGGGAATGAAGCAATGGCCGTCCGCAAGTCGCTAAGCTAGAGTGGAAAAACTGGAAAGGTTACCGCGATCCATGAGCGACGGCGGCAAGCAGACAACCGGCAAACACAACACTCTGGACAGCTATCGCCATCTATGAGCGACGGCGGAAACCACAGTGTTGTGTCGACATTTCAGGCTGACGGACACGATCCCGGGAAACTGGCCCTGAACAGCTCCGCTGTAAAATTTATACAAGCTTGATCATGCTGACAAAGACTGGTAGGCACAGAATGTGTGGTAGGCTTTCCAGGGAAGAAGAGAAGATTATATAAGATCATACAATTCAATGTTTATTTAATGAGATGAAGATTTTGGCCCCATAATTTGGGGCCGGCAACTTCAATGCTAGTAATGGGGTAAAGTATGATATGATATGTTCAATAATTATGAAATCTGGGCATAATGAGTAACGAAGTAAGCTATGGACGTGCTGCGTTAATATCACAAGCAAGTGCACTTTGAGAAGTACGAGATGTACAGTAGGCTACAGTGGTACAAAATATGTGTAATTAAATCCTGCTATACCAGTAACTCGTATTCATTGAACTTAATATTTGGCCTCTATCTTTGAGTCCTTCAGAAATGCAGTTAGTAAGGCTAATGCACGCTTTTGTTTCTTTAAGTCGGGCCAAGGACCTAGAACTTTGGCGAGAGAAAATGGACGATTGTCGAGTATACCGAGACCAATCCGTAAGCGGGCGCGCCACTGATCATATCTCGGGCAGTCCATGATTAAATGTTCGACGTCTTCGACTGGGTTGTCGCACGTGCAACTCGGTGTTTCTACTTGTTTAATCCGGTGAAGGAAGCTTCCCGTGTATGCTACCCCAAGTCGTAGGCGATGAATAAGGGTGTCAATTGATCTGGCTGAATAGGTGTACACTGGGCAACGGAGGTCCGGATCGATTAGATGGAGCAGGCCGTCTTGTGGGATGCTGCTAAGCCACTCATCGTGAGACATTCGCTCACGTAGTCGACGGATGTATCTTTTGGCGTCACTCTTTGTGAAAGGTGTGAGGTGGACGTTGTTACTTGTATGGGCTGCGGTAGCCAATTGGTCAGCTTGGTGATTTCCTGAAACTCCGGTATGCCCGGGGACCCACTGTAGATGTACAGTATTGCCAAATTCGATGGCATCAGAGAGCTCTAAGTAAATTTTGTGTACAAGTGAGTTGTGTTCGCCACGACTATTCATAGTCTTAATAGATTGCAAAGCTGCCTTTGAGTCAGTACATATTACCCAAGAATTCGCTGCCGGGTTGTTTTTTATGTACGTTGCAGCCGCGAGTAAAGCATGTAATTCCGCAGTGGTTGAAGAAGTAGTATGCGATAGTCGAAAGGATGACCAATGGTTAAAATCAGGTACGACAAAGGCTGATGTCGATCCGTCTTCAGTGGTTGATCCATCTGTGTACACGTGGATGTCGTCTTTATATTTTTCTTCCAGGTGTGAAAGAGTCAATGTTCTTGCAATCTGTGTGTTAACAGATGTTTTTGTTTGCATGCCTGGAATGTCCATGTTGATATCCAGTAGTGGTAGCGTCCAGGGTGGTTCACAAATCTCTTGAATCCAGTTAGGTTGTTCGGGAATCCATAATGGAAGAGAATTCAGTGTGGAAAGAAAGTTTGTCCCTTTGCGAGTAAAAATATCATTGAACAGAGGCCGCGTGGAGAGTCGAAAGAAATTACGACATATCTCCTGTGTTCTTAGAATATGTATAGTCGGCTCTCTTGCCGTTACGAGTACAAGCGCGCTGGATGTTGATCGCGGTAAACCTAGGCATACTCTTAAGCTTCTTGCTAGCATGTACGTAAGGCGAGACTCCGATGTGCGGGAAAGTCCGTTTAGCACCGGAATGGAATATGCAATCGCTTGTCGTATTAGCGCCGTGTGGAATGAGAGCATCGCATCTATTGATGCTCCCCATCTTGCCCCCGCAATGCAGCGAAATACATTAATCACACAATTAATTCTACTCTCCAACATGTCTAAATGTTTGGACCAAGTCAGAGATTGATCTAGTATAACACCAAGAAATCTATAGGATTTAACTCTTTGAATTGATGCTCCGTTGAGATCTAGCCTAAGCCCAGGGAGTTTCTTTCTTGTAAATGGCAGAAATGCTGATTTCGCGGCAGAGAGTTCCATCCCTCGTTCTTTTAGAAATCTAAAAGTAGTGTCTAAGCCCGTTTGTAACTTATTCTTTAGGATATCCTGAGATGAACCAGAGATCCAGATACATATGTCATCCGCATAGATGGATATTTTTAAAGGTGATTCAAGTTGCTGCGGTAGCTGTGCCATTACTGCATTGAAAAGAGTAGGGCTCAGCACGCTGCCTTGGGGTACTCCATGGTGTATTTCATGTCTCATGCTGTCTCCATCGTTCGTTTTTACTATTATGTTCCTGCAATAAAGAAATTCTTTTATCCACCGAAGCATCCGTCCACGTACACCTAGCTGTACGAGTCCTTCAAGAACGTGAGCATGACTAACAGTGTCGAATGCTCGACGAATATCTAGGAAGAGTGCAACTGTTATGTTTCCATTGTTGCTTTCGTGTTCAACGCATGTGGTGAGATCTAAAATGCCATCCATTGTGCACCTTCGAGGGCGAAATCCTGTTATCTCTTCGGGGAACGCTTCACTTGTTTCGAGCCACCACTGTAAGCGATTATGTATCATTTTCTCAAGTAGTTTACCGACGCAACTTGTTAAGCTTACAGGACGGAATGAATCTAAATTTAACGGTGATTTTCCAGGCTTTAGTAGTGGAACTACCTTAGCCAGCTTCCATGATTCAGGTATCTTTTCTGTTCTCCAAATTTTATTATATATTTCAAGAAGTGCAGTAGTAGCAGCGGGGCCAAGATTTGAAAGAGCGTCATAAGTGACTTTATCAAGACCAGGAGCTGTTGATTTTCGAATATTTTGTAGCGCGCACTCCATTTCACGGGTGTTGAATTCATAGTCTAGGTCTGTTTGTACTGAGTGCAGCTCTTTCTCGAATGCACGAGTCGCTTTCTCGTGAGAAGAACGGTATTCTAAAGAGGACACCATATCACTTCGTTGCGTTAGCAAAGCACAATATTCATTCGCAATTACTACCTCCGATGTACCTCGAAGGAGAGCTAGAGCCCGGAAAGGTTGTTTTTGTATTACTGGTGTACGAAGAGAACGAAGTATCTTCCATACCTTCGGTATCGGAGTGAATGGAGTTAGAGTACTGCTGAACCGCTTCCATCGGTGAATGGAGAGAATTTGTAGCTCTCGTCGTATTAGTTTGTGAATGTGTTGGGCCTCGTTGTAATCCTCAACACGACCAGATCTTCGATAACGACGTTCTGCTCTGCGCCTTATTGCCCGTAATTTTTCGTATTCACCATTGACGCCCACGTGTCCACTAGGTACGGTCACAAGACGCGTTGCTCGTTCACAATTGTTTAAAACAGAGATTGCAAATTCCTCGGGTTCCTTTACATTGGGAAGGTTCAGAGTGTTAAAGTGCCTGAACATTTTCCAATTCGTTATTCGAACTCGATAATGTTGTCCGCGCACATCGAAAATTGGGTGTTGAATGAGAATTGGGAAGTGGTCACTGCCTCGGGTTTCTCTATCAGTCGTCCATGTCGCTTGAGGTGAAATGTCTGGAGAACATAGTGTCAGATCCAAATAGCTGCAATAGGTATGGCCCCGGACGAACGTTGGGGACCCGTCGTTGAGGACACAAATGTTGTTCTCGTCCATATATTTTCCGATGAGATTTCCACGTTGATCACAGTGATCACTCCCCCACATAGTGTGGTGGCCATTAAAGTCTCCACATATTATGTAAGGAGTAGAAATGTGGTTGAAAATTGCAGAGAATTCCGAATGGGTTAGCGGAGTCCGAGGTTCAATGTAGACACTCACTATATACAACATTGTCTCACCACATCGTATCTTGCAAGCAACAAATTCTGGAACTTCTGTAGTTGACGAAAACACGGGAACAGATATTATATCTCTCCGTACCGCCAATAACGCTCGGCTTTGGCCTTGTTGGCGAGATGACTTGTATAGTACATAATTTGAAAGACGAAAATCATCATCTACTCGAGCTTCTGATAATGCAAGTATTGGTATATTATATTGTGCAACAAACTGACGAAAATCGCCTGACTTTTTTCGTAATCCATTCGTGTTCCACTGAAATATTCCTGTATGACTGTATATGTCAGACATTGGGATAATCCTCATTCATAGTTGCACGTGACGACATAACTAACCTTTCTAGAGTAAATAGCGCTGTTACTTCCGGTAGGTTGTTGGCTGATGGTACAGCATCAAGTATAGCCCGGAGAGCTGTAAAAAACATGGGTATCAGTAAATGTTCAACATCACTCGATCTTCGGGTCTCCGAGTATTGCGGATGGTGTTCATGTCGATGAATGCCTTTTCTTAGAGTGCGGGGAGCTGGTACTGGTGTGATCGCTGCTGGCCTGTCTCCTCCAGCAGCCTGACCAGAAGTAGACGGGCGTTGATGTGATATCTGGCCGTGTTGTTGGTGACGCTTTAGTGCGTCCGAGTACAATGACCTGGGAGGTTGTTGAGACATCTGGACTTGCTGTGTTGGTCGAGGAGGTCGAGGAGGGAGTGGAGGTGGGTGGGGAGGAGGCAAAGGGACAGGTGGTGGGCGTATAATTTCTAGGTTTGGGGACGGGGAGCGATTGTTTTTTATCGGTCCGTTCAGGATCTCGTGTTTTCTGGCTGCAGCGGCTGCTTTTTTATGAGGACAGCCTGAATACGAAGCACAGTGTTTTTCTCCACAATTGGCACATTTTGGGTTGGTTTTGTTCATGCACTCCTTGTAGCTGTGCGGCCCTGCACACACCTTGCACCTCTGTTGGCCGCGACAATGTCTTGCAATGTGTCCGTGCCGTTGGCAGCGGAAACATTGTGTCGGGATGCCGAAGTATTCCATCACCGGGTGGCTTGTGAATCCCAGGAAAACCCGGGAGGGCATCGGCTGATCCTGGGGGAACTGAAGCAGGACACTTTCCGTTGGCTCTTGCTCCATGGAGCCGTCTTCTTTCCTTGAGTATGAAATTTGCCGCTGGACCGCGATGACACCAGCATCTTTTAAGTAGTCGAGTAGTTCAAAGTCTGAATATTGGACTGGGATATTGTTGATCTTGCCAACATTACGGGTATACGACTCGGAGACGGTCACCGACACGTCTATTCCGACTAGGGATTTCATTGCAAGTAGTCTGTTTGTCGCGTCTAGTGATGCCGCATTGACGGTGATAGTGCCATCCTTTCTTATGCGTGGGGCGAGTACCTTCTCTTGTGATACTGCTACAATTTCTTTTGCGATCTTGTTTGGATTGATTTTCCAGAAAGAAGCCCCGTGTTGCTTTGGCTTGATAATCAAGGGGATTCCAGCTGGGCGGTTTTTTCGCACGGTGACTTGGGTGAAATCAGTCCCGTCCTGGATGTCATTGTTTTCCTCATTAATCGAGTAGGTTGACGTTCTTGCGTCCATATTTTCTTGAGGGAGTTGCAAGCATTGTTTCTTCAATGGGATATCATTATTGGAGTCTTCGTTCGCCGTTGGCTGGCCTTGTAATGGTAAATGCAGTTCCATGCCTGGAGCTTGGCTTGTGGTAGCCACGGCATCCATGTTGGTGCCCGGGGTCAAGGTTTCAACAACCGCGTCATTGAGGCGTGGCGACTCGGTCGCTAGTTGTCGCTTTTTAGCCGACAGGATACCTCTGCAGGGTCCAGTGACTAAGTAATTGTTCGCGGTAGCCAAAACGATCGGAATAGCGTAAAACAATTCAGGCTTACAGGAGGAGCGAGAAATC